>APFE030629542.1:51833-160695 GCA_000404065.3 Pinus taeda
CGAAAAGAATTTTTGATGAGGTGATTGGGTATTCCTACGGCTCCAACCATATAAACAAATGTCCCTCAAGCAAGCTAAGAAGGATAATAAATTATCACCAAAGTATTATGGTCCATACAAGGTGTTGCAAAAGATTGGTACTATGGCATACAAATTGGAGCTTCCTGCAGCATCTTAGGTGCACCCAATTTTCTATGTTTCGTGTTTAAAGAAGGTTATAGGCGAGAAGCTCCCAGTTCAAACAATTTTGCCAGAACTTGATGAGGAAGGAAAAATTATATTGGATCTGGAAGCAGTCACAGAAACAAGAACTCGATAGTTATGAAATCGATCAATTTCAGAGTATCTCATCAAGTGGAAGAACTTATGCACTGAAGATTCCACATGGGAGGATGATAATTTTATACAGAAGCATCCAGAACTACTCAAGCGTTGAGGAAAACACTTTTTGGAAGGAGAGGGGCATGTTAGGTCCCTATAATAGTAGTCATTACCTCATTACTATTGTAGTTGTATCCCTTATTAATATTGTTGTGCACCTATTGTCCCCATATTTTTATTACTGTTCCCCATAGAATCCCTCCATTGTTATTTTTGTGGCTTTATATTATTATTGTTAGGTCGGTTGGGTTATATTGTGACTCCTTAGACTCCTATATATAGAAAGGAGGTTTTGTCATTTGAATCATCCAAGAATTGTTCATTTATGTAATGTAAAGGAGGTTGCCCACTTGAAGAGGCTGAATTCTAAGGTGTTGATCTATCTTTTCTATCTTTTCTTGAGTTGGTTTCATAACATCGAGGGAAGTGATCCATTGTGGAGTTTTTATATAGCCTGGACTATTAGCTAGGAGTCACCTTCGGCTATGAGGGGATGCAAACCTTTATTTCTTGCAATGAGAAGACCCTGAATTAAGGCTTTAAGCTCAACTACATTATTGCTTTCATAGCTTGTGTATCCCCTGTAGACTTTAAGGATGTCGTCCTTGTAATTTCTTATGAATCCTCCTATTCTTGCTTCTTATGGGTTTCCTTTTGAAGCTCCATCAAACTTGAGTCTATAGTGATGCTTCAGAGGATGTGCCCTAGTGTCTAGACTTGGGTCACTATGTCTGGGGTCTGTCATTTTATGTGGCTAGAGATTGATTGAATTTCCACGATGTCAATATTGTTTTCTCTTATGAAGGACCATGAAATTCCTATCTTCTCAACTGGGGAGAAAGAAGGTCTCCTCAAGTCTCATGTGGAGGAACAACAAAATACTTCCGTGGGTTTTGTGCTAGTTATTAAATATTCTTTGGTTCTGTTCCTTCCAAATTAGCAAGACCATAAGGCTTGGTGCTAATGTCAAAAGGTTGTTTAAAACTTAGAGTTGGAAGGGGTTTTTTGCCAAAGTCTTGAGAGTTTTGACAACATCTCCTCAAACTATGTTATTTTGTTTGAAACCTTTTGCAAAGTTTTTCCAAAGGGTGTTTGCAAACTCACAAGTGATCCATGGTTCAGCGAACCCCTTTTTGATCAGGCACTCTTAGGTAAGACTTATGCGCTTTGTGAGAAGCGAGATGCACATTGATACCTTAAGCCATAAGCCCAAGCATTGTACCTCCTTCCATAATGGATTTGGGTCATTTTGTGGTGTTTGCTAAGTAAGATGATACAACTCTTTGACTATGAAAGTCTCTGTATTTCTTTTTGTCCCACCTCATCATGTTCGACCCTGATTTTCTCCTTATGATTTTGTTGTTGATTTCATGCCATAGATTATGTGATTCTTCAACACATCCCTTTCCCTACTAGAGAATTCGTTGTTGCCATTTTCTAATTCAGGTGTTGTCATCCTCCAGCCAGTAGTAATGAACTTGAATTCTTCTTGAGGATTGAGCATTGTGTTGGCTTAAGGTAAGTTAGAAGTTGTTTACTAGGCTAGGAAGTTGTTTCCAAGAATCCTCCCACAATCTCATTGATTTTCCATCCTCAATCTCCTTGAAATTGCGCAATTAGATGATGTGCTTGTTGAGGCTTGCTAGATTCAAAATTGGTGAGCTATGAGAAAATGAAGGTATTTGAATATGGTCCAACATTTCCAATTCCTTAGCACATTTCATGTGTCATAGGTGCGCCCATTGTTGCAATGTATATTTGACCCACCTCCACCATATTTTGGCCCCCAATACCTTGTTGTTGACTTCTAGCTCTCGTAAGCCAAGGCCTACCTTTCTTTTTGAGAGACAAAGGATGTCCCATTTGACTAACAATCATTTCTATTTGAGACGAGTGCCTCTCGATAGGAATTTTTTTCTCATATTTTTAATTCTTTTTAAGATCCATTCAGGTGTTGCTATGACAGAAAAAATAGAGGTTGAGATTAGAGAATTTTTGAGGTAAAAAATGGTTCTCAAAACAAAAACTCACAACCAAAATAAACCTTATAAGAACCAATAGGATTCAACACAATGATGTCAACAATGGGGGATGATTCACCATTTTTTGAGTACAAAAGTAAAAGGAATAAAATAAATAAATAAATAAATAAACTACTTTTTAAACTTGTATTTTCAACTTATGTCCTTAAGGTTTTACCCAAATTTTGAGTGGGAGGATGTGCTGGATGTGGAATTTAATTCCACATCCATGGAGTTCCCATTTTTCATACTTTCAATGGACACTAGTATGTGAAAAATAAGAAATACATGAAAAAATGTGATTGCAATCACATTTTTTCATGTATTTCTCATTTTTCCTGTAGCGGGGTCCATAAAAAAATACATCAAGGATAATCCTTGGATTAGGAATTAAATTCCACATCCAATGAGTGCCCCACCTAAAAATTTGAGTAAAACCATTGGGATATAAGTTGAAAATATGAGTTGAAAACGTAGTTTGTTCCTTTTTCCCTCAAAAATTTGATGATATAATCTAATACTGTTTTATTATTTCCACCATATTCCTTATGAGGCCCATTTTAGACCTAAAAATTTCTCTAATGCATGGATTAGAGCATAAATTTGAGAAGAATAAGATGACCATTGATGTTGAAGTAGTGGAAAGTCCATCTATCTAATTTATTATTGAGTTTGTCCAAGAGTTCATGCTAAGAGGAATGCTTGATGGTTCTGTGAGTAAGAGGTGCAATCAAGTATTTCGAGGGAAGGGAAGTAGTAGAGAAATTCAATATTCTGATGATATTTGTTTGAGTGATGTGAGGGTGTTGAAGAAGAATGCCTCTTACTTTTCTAGATTCATAGTGTCTCCTGAGGCTTATGAGAAAAGTTATAATATCCCGTGACCTTTTTGGATTTCGAGACCCATGCATGGTTCATGAGAAGGGTACCATAAAGCACTTGTTGATGAGTTACAGCGATGTCATCATGGAGTGCTAGGGGTTTCAAAGTGCACTTATGCAGGGTTTCTTTCATGGATCTTCCTATCCCTTCCGCCATGAGAACAAAGAGGAAGGGTGAGAGCTGGTCTGCTTTTCGAATAACTCAAGAGGGTTTCAAAGTTTCAGAGGGGGAGCCATTGACTAAGATAGCGAAGAAGGCTATGGAAACCAAATACATGACCCATTCGGTCTAATCAGCACTGAATCCAAAGGCTAAGAGAATCCTTTCCAGATATGCCTAGTTTAATTTTTCAAAGGATTTGGAAAGATCCATCTTGAGTAGCATGCATGGTTTCTTCGCAATTTTGAGGAAGTCGTTATTTTCACATGTCAGAATAATCCCATCTAGGATTTTCCAACCTTAAACGTATCTAATTTTCTCAGGAGAAATGAGGATGGGTAGGATGGGCTTGAGATGTTTGAATATCATTTTGGTCATGATTTTATAAATGACATTACAAAGTACAATTAGTTAGAAGTTACCTTGAGAATAAGCATTATTCTCCTTTGGCGCGAGCACTAGGAAAGTCATAATAAGTGTAATGAGAATGCATAGGTTGGGTATTGAGTCTTAGATTATCTCTAAGGTCTCATTGTGGAGGAATTACTAGAATTAGTTAATTAATGTAAGTGTGAAACCATTCTATCTAGGGGCTTTCCCATATTTTATTTGATGTATGGCCTCATTAGATTTTGTTGAGTTGATGGGTTTGTTGAGTGCCATGTTCTAGCATTTTGTGACCAACTTGGGGATGGTGTCCATAATTTTCCATCTGGTTTCACTACATTGAGGCCAAGGATCAGAGAGAAAATCTGTGTAGAATTCTACTAGTTCTTCCTCAAAGTCTTTTTGTTTCTCTACATTTATGCCATTCTCAGTTCATAGAGATGTGATTATGTCGTGAGATCACTGTAGATGGTGGAGCCATTGAGAATGAGGAGCTGCATTCCCCTTCCTTTACCTATTTAATCTTTGATTCTTGTTTCCAATATACCTCTTCTTTCTTATATTTTTCTTCCAATATCCTTGTTAGGGAAATTCCATTCTATGCCATTTCTATAGTTCTTCCATTATTGATCATTTCTTATTAGAGTGATTCCATTTCCTTTTCTAGGATTCGTTTCTCTTGGAAGATATTCCCAAATTCTTCTCTATTCCATTTTTTGAGGAGAGGTATTATTTTCATGATCTTTTGTTGAAATACAAACATTTTTTATCCTTCAATAGGGCTCTTTATTTGCCACCATTCCTAGTTTTTCTTATTAGGCTGGCATATGTGAGCCATAATTGTTCAAACCTAAATGGATGTTCTAAGGGTTTTCCTAAGTTTCTTTGTAGAGACATATTGGCTAGTGATCTGAGCCATATGAGTGGAGAATTTCCACTATTAGTTCATCCCCACAAGTGAAGAAATTTTTTGATATCAAGAAACAATCTAGTTAGAAAGGGATATGCACTTTTCCTCCTCTCCTTTTGTTCCAAGTGAAGATTTTGGTTTTGTTTTCATGTCCACCATGCCCTTTTATTCATCTAAGATCCAAAGCTCCTTCGATTTTGGCTACAGATGTCATCATCCTCCTTTCCTTTCTCTCAGGGAGGTGATCATGCTAAAATCACCCCTATTATCCATATGTGCTTATCAAGTCTTCTTTGAAGAGGGTGGATATTCCTAAGAATTTATCGTTTTCTTACTGGGAACTGTACTAGGTCGTAAAAATTGGAGAGAAAGCCATGTATATCAGTTCCCAATAAATGAAAAGAGATATCAAGGACAAAATATTTTTGAGATAGGCTTGAAATGTTGATCTAAGATGGTTCCTAGGCTATGCCAAGGCTACCTGACGCTCCATCTGCATCTACAACTATGAATTTTTCCTTTTTTCATAAGCATGCCATTATTAGTTTAAAAGCAGAGCTATAGCATTTGGTTTCTTAAATTAAGAAGATTGTCAAAATATCTTGTTGAATATTATGATGAAGAATACATTTTTTAGAGGGGCTATTTAGACCCTTTATATTCCATGAGATTACCTTCACGAGGAAAAAATGGTTTGGGAGGCATAGATCTATAATATTTGTTTGTATTGGCATGAATTGACTAGGTTTCTACCTAGTGTGTCAATTATTTGGAAAGATGATTTCCTACCTTTTTCCTTGAACTCCTTGCTACTTTTTCTCCTTCTTTGGTGATAATTGTTCAGACTCCTAGCTATTGTGAAGCCTTGGCTTTTTGGAGTGCTATGGATAGAATATTTATTTCCTTTTGAGGAATCGATTCCATATCATTGCATCAACATGCGTGCTTGCTTGCCATTAGATCATTCCCTTCTATGTATATGAAATTTTCCTCTTCTGTCATGATTTTATCATTTGTCTATTGTGGATCTGGTATCATGGAACTATTACCTAGAATGGATTTAACCTTTCCATCATTGTGCTCTTTCTATGGTTTCTTGCATTATAATTATGAATGGATTTCCTATATGTTATCTTATTCTAGGATGCCTGATCCTTCTTGTAGATATGCTAGTGCTTCAAAGTTGTTTATTTTTTGCTATCTCTTGAGTGTTACAGAGGTGGTGGTCTTCTTGTTGTGGAACTTATTGGAAGTGATTTTCGTAAATCCATCTCCATCCTATCTTGTTAGCTCTCTTGTGTCTTTCTTGGGTTCATTGAGAGCGCAATCACAGAATAGGTGTCCATGCATGTGGCATACCCTAGATCTATCGAACATGCTTGTGGTCAAGGGTTTGAAACTAGTCGAGAGTTATCCAAAAGAAGGATCACTACTTGCAAATATACATCAATAATTTTGTTCCAGAAGGATCACCACTTGGAAAGACAAATTAGTACTTTGGTTCCAAAAGGATGACCACCTGCACGGATACATTAGTAATTTTGTTCTAGAATCCTCACATGCAAGAAATATGTATGAAATTTTTTCTTCTAATTCTACAACAATAAATTATCAACACTTTCCTACAAGTAATTTTAGTTAAAAAAAAAAATTGTCTTTTATCAAAATTATTGTGAAATATAGGAATTAATGGAATATATACTTGACATTATTCAAACCTAAACTCATAATCATAAATTTGATAGCATGAAATTTTATGATCGGAACTGTAACTTTGATTTACCAATTGATTAATATCTCCAAAGATATGAAATAATTTATTTATCTTCTTGTAATGTTAATTAGTGCTTGGAAATTAGCATTACTGATCAATCAATAACCAATAAATATTATCATTATTTAGAGTTGTCTTGAAATTTCTATCATCTTCAACATTTCAAACTTATTCCAAACTTCTTAGTGTAAATCCATTCCTCTAAAATTAATTCAATTTCCTTTCACATTATCCTATGGAAAATAGAGTGAGTTCAAGGGTGACTTCCTTGACACTAAAGGTGAGCAATGGAACTTATAGTAACGAAATAAACGATTGTCGTTGAAACTTTGGAGGCTTACTCTAAGTGCAAAAAATAATTTGAGAGAGCAGGATGGATGAAATTCCTGCAAAAATTCCATGGGTATGATGTCGAAGTAACTGAATCATTTGAAATATGATTTTCCAGAGTTGAAGTGTAAGTTGGAGATGTTTGATTGCATTTGATTGAGTCCTTCATTACAAGAGCTACAATGTTATCAAGAGATAGTGAAAAATGGTTTAAAAACCAAAAGGTTAAGGGATAGCTATGGAATATTTTTTTAGTAAATCCAATCATGGTTGCAAATTTACATAAGGGCATATCCACAACAACATTGAAAATTAAATTGAGAGACAACTTGTTTTTCCTTCAGAAGCATATAACCTATGAAGGTAGGTAGGGATTAGTATTATTCAATAATTCACTTAGTTATGCATTTTAGAAATGGAAATGAGATCAATCTACCATAAAAAATTTTGTTGTTGCGGTTCATGGACACCTTGGTCAATGGGTGGTCACTACGTCCATCGAAAAATCTGGGCTGATTGACCTCGAAGGGAATCTAGCCCCGCATACCATTAGCAAGGCCTAACCCCAAGGGTTTCAGGCAGAATGGACCCAATGACCTCCCGAATGGCGAGGCACTGAATTTGACCAACTGAACTAATCCTTGGGGTTGTCAATCTACCATATTATTTCCTTAACATTTTAAATAAGGATCACCATAGCTCTTATTTAAAATTTTAAGGAAATAATATGGTATATTGATGACATTTCCCTTCTTGAAATGCATAACTAAACTAATGATGGAAGAATAATAATCCCTACCTACCTTCATAGGTTATATACTTCTGGAGGAAAAAATAGATGTCTCTCATTTCCATTTTCAATGTTGTTGTTAGTATGTCCTTATGCTAGCTTGCAACCATGTTTCAATTCACTAATAAATTATTCCACAAATTACCCTTAACATTTTGGGTTTTAAAGCATTTTTCACTATCCCTCGATAGCTCTATATCCTCTTTGATGAAGGTACCGATCAAATTCAACCAAATATCTCCAAATTGCGCTTGAACTTCATCAAGTATCTTTCCAACGCTTTGGTCTCTTCAACATCTTACTCATGGAATGTTTGTAAGAATGTCATCCACCCTGATCTCTCAAATTGTTTTTTGAACTTAGGGTAAGCCTCAAAAGTTTCAACTTTAGTACGTTCTTGCCTTACTATGAGTTTCATTGCTCACCTTCAATGTCAAAGAATTCAACCTTGGACTAACTATATTTTCCATAGGGCAATGTAAAAGAGAATTTAATGAAGTGGTCAAAGGGAATTAGAATGATAAGTTTGGAATCAATTTTAAATTTTGTAATGGAGTTGATAGAAATTTCAAGACACCTCTAAATAATGATAACATTTATTGGTTGTTGGTTGATCTATCATACCAATTTCCAAGCTTTAATTAACATTATAATAAGATAAATCAATTGTTTCATATCTTTGCGTATATTCATGCATTGGTAAATCAAAATTACATTTGAAATTATAAATTTTCATGCTATCAAATTTATGATTATGGGTTTAGGATTGAATAATGTCATGTATATAGTCCATTAATTTATATATTTTATAATCCTTTTGATAGAACAATATTTTAATTTATTTTAACTTAGATTACTTGTAGGAAAGTTTTGATAAATTATTTTGTAGAATTGGAAGAAAAATGTTTATACATATTTTTAGCTAGTGATGCTTCTAGGACAAAAGTACTAATGTATCTTTGTAGGTGGTCATCCTTTTGGTTAAAAACTACTAATTTATGTTTGCAAGTGGTGATCCTTTTGTAAAAAAAGTACTGATGTATATTTGCAGGTGGTGATATTTCTTTTGCATAACTCTGGACTAGTTTCAAACCCTTTACTATGAGCATGCTCCCTTTAGATGAAGGAGATGCCACATGCATGGAAACATGTTCCTTTATTTACATCTAAATGAAACTAATAAAGATGCAAGATAGGGATAAACAATGGATGGATATGGATTTACAAAATCCCATTCCAATAAGTGCCATAAAAATAAGATCACCACCTACGTAACACCCAAGAGATAGGTGGCAAGAAACAACTTTGAAGCACTAGGAGATCTTCCAGAAGGATCAGGCATTCAATAATAAGAGAACTTTGGAAATCCATTCATAATGCTAAGGTGAGAAACCAATGGACGAGCACCATGATGGAAAGGTTGAATCCATTCCAAGTAATATAGGAGGAAGACATAGAAGGGCTAGATCTAATGGAAACCAAGGATGCATGTTGATGCAATGATATGTAAGTGATCCCTAAAAAAGAAATTAATCTTCTATCCATAGCATTCCAAAAAGCCAAGGCCTCATTGTAGTTAGTATTCCAAACCATTATTACCAAAGAAGGAAAAAAAGAAGAAAATATTTCAAGAAAAGGCGTAGGAAATAAACTCTACAAAGAATCGACACACTAAGTTGAAATATGGTCAATTCAAGCCAATACAAACAAATCTTAGAGATCTACCCCTCTTAAACCATTGTTTCTTTATGAATTTAATATCATGGAATATAAGGGGTCTAAATATCCTCTCTAAATAATGTATTCCTCATTGAAGGATTCAACAAGATCTTTTGACAATCTTGTTAATTCAAGAAACCAAATGTTATAGCTTTGGTTTTGAGTTAATAATGGCACAACTATGAAAAAATGAAAAAGGCATAGTTGTAAATGTAGGAGGAGCATCGGGTGGCCTTGGTATATCCTAGGACCTAGTTTGGATCAAAATTGCAAGCCTGCCTCAAGAATCTTCTATCCTCTCTATTTATTTTCATTTATTGGGAACTGATCTACATGGCTTTATCTCCAATTATTATGACTCACAACTTCAACTAAGGGAATAGGAATGTTGAGAAATCTCCAATCTCTTCAAACAAGAGTTGACAAGCACAAATGGATAATAGGGGTTGATTTCAACATGATCACCTCCATGAGTGAAAGGAAAGGAGGACAATGACATATGGAGTCAAATTTGAAGGACATTTGAATATTGAACAAAGAAAACAACATCATGGACATGAAAAGTAATATACTCTTAATTTTGAACATTAGGAGAGGAGGAAAAGGTCATATATATATTTCTAAATGGATTGTTCATCTAAAAAAATATCCTCACTTATGGGGATGAAATAATAATGGAAATCCTCCGTTCAGATGGTTCAGATCATTGGACAATATGTATCTTCCAAAATACCTTAGGAAAACCCTTAAAACATCTATTCATGTTTGAAAAATTATGGCTCACAAATGCCAACCTAATAAGAAAAATCCAGGAATGGTGGAAAAACATAAGTCTTATTGAACGATAAAAAAATGTTCGTACTTCAACCAAAGATCATGAAAATAAAACTTCTCAAAGAAAGGAATATAGAAGAATTTTAGAATATCTTCCAAGAGAAACAAATATTAGAAAAGGAAACGTCATCACTCCTATAAGAAATTATCAATTATGGAATAACTACGGAAGTAACAAGTAATGAAATTTTCCCAACAAGGAAATTGGATGAAATATATGAGAAATAAGAGGTATACTGGAAACCCGAGTTAAGGATTAACTAGATAAATGAAGGGGAATACAACAACTTGTTCTTCCATTGATCCATCATCCAACCTTTATCTCACAACATAATCAAATCTCTTTTAACTAAGAATGACATAACTGTAGAGAAATAAAATGACATTGAATAAGTAGTACTATAATTCCACACAAATCTATTCTTTGATCCTTGGCCACAGTGCAATGAAGCCACCCAAAAAACTATGGCCAACATCGCCAAGTTGGTTATAAAATCCCACAACATGGCACCCATTAGACCCATTAGTGCAACAAAAGATAATGAAACGAGCATTCCTTCACCACCAGGCCAGAGCTCTTAAGCTTCTCTTTCATCTGATATAAAGTTTGTCTTGGTTTTCCCTAAAAATTTTGCGTTGGGGACATCCTACCCAACTCAAGTACACTCTAATGCATTGTAATTCAGTAAAGGGGATCTCATTACACCCTTCAACACTCTCTTGTGGGACAAACATAGAATCTTCAAGCCCTTCAACTCTGCCTTCTCTTCGTAGCAGAGAGTAGAAGCTATTTTTATCAGACCTAGAGGGTAAGCCTATGCTAGACCTAGTTTTTTGTGTATCGATATATTTTGATGTTTCTTGTGATGGGTTTTAAGGGATTATACATAGTTTGTGTGGAGGGAAAGAGAACATGAGTATGATGATTAAGATCCCATTGTAGACCGTGGGACAATAGTAGCCATACGAAGCTATGTTCTTCTAAAGTTCTTAAGAAGTAAAAACATGATAGGGTAGCCTAGACTAATGGACACAATCATTCATTGGTGGGATCCTATAGAGTAGCACTTTCAAGTATAGGGATATGAGGTAAAGATGGAGGTGTAGAAAATCTACTTTCTCATGGACCTATCGAGGTGAGGGACTCCTGTTAGCGTGTTCAAAGGTATACTAGTTGGAGCAAGGATTGTGCAGGATGTAATGGAAGAGTACTACACTCCCACTGCACTGAAGGAAAGTGGGAATAATATTATCATATATGCAATGGAGCTACCTCTCAAACTATGCTGTTTAAGATTATCTAAGTGGTGTGTGTATCCAATCCCCACTTTTCTTCCAAAATCTAGATTAAATTGTAGTTTTTTGCATGGATCTAATAATATTTAACTACTGTGAGGGACTAGTAGTGAAATTAAAGGAGAAAGTAACTAATTGTGGGACATGAAAATAGAGCATGTTTGATTATGGCAACGTCATTGTTTCGTTTTCTTTTAGAGAGCGCTGATATTGTAGCCACATATTTTGACACCATAGCTAGGGAGGTTGACACCTCATATGGATTGATGGACTGAGGTCAACACCTTTGATGGAATGATGGACTAATATGATGTCTAGGCTTGGGGGCAGTAAAGAGACACGAGCATATGATCATGACTATTTCAACTGGTTTGAGGAGCATGTCATATGGATCAATAATTATGGGTATGCAAGGAATAATTTCTGCCATGACCCTAACTTAGCTTCCCCCAATCTTGAGTAGTGGGGAGACCAAAGTAACTGATTTTTTTTTGGAATTTTATATTTTTAAATTTTTTTTGGTGGTACAATGCACGAATAATTAACATGTATAATGACAAATATGTGGCATAAACATACTAATGGGTGAGTCTCTATATCTCTTTTGGGGAGTAGTCGAATAGGTGGAAGCACTAGCAACCTAGGTGGATTTAGATGAGGAGGAGGATATTGACCACAATGAGCTAGGACATTTTTTGTAGAGCCTAGATAGGATGATAATGGTTTTACCATTCACTCAACTAGAGGATGTAATGTGACACATGTAGTGCCACACTGTAGGTGTGTCTAGGGAGATGGGTTGGATTCTCTGCTATGTGGCAAGGACAGATAATTTATTTTATTAAGAACATAGAGGCTCAGGTGATGATTGGTTACAAGGTAATTCTTGATGACTATGTATGCTCCGTTTGGTGAAGTTTTTACAGGATTTTGAGCGTAGGCCCACAAGCTCAATTTGGCACTATACTATATTATGTGTTTATTAGGATGTATGCAAACTATGTTCTATATATTCACATAAGTGTTCTGGTTGGTACTTATGGATGTGCTACAATGATGATGCAAGTGATGCCATGTGTTTTATATACATGCATGATCAATTTTCTTGATTTTATCTGTGATATTTTCCATTCTAACACATAGTTAGCTAACAAATCATTTAATGTAATAGAACTTCTAGGGACATCTTGATAAATAATATAAGAAAATTAGTGCTCAAGGATATGTAACCTAGGATAATGATGAAATGAGATAAGATTCCTGACATGGTAGACATGATTCAACTATGATATCATGAGGCGAGAGTCCAAATTAACTTCCAACTAACAGAGTCCTGTAGCTATGGCATTGATTAAGAGTTCAATGAAAACAATATATTCACTATGTTGTTATTAGGAAGGCCTAGAGAGATGCCACCTAACCTAAAAAGTTTATTAGTGGGAGAAAAAAATCACCCAAGTAGTAGAAGCAATGTTCTAGGAACTATGGTTGGTGCCATCGACATATCCTACATAGATCAAAGGGGATACATACATCTACAAACCAAGTACCAAACATGAAAAGTGACAAATTGAAATATAATACACATGTAGAGAAAAGTAAAACCATACACTAATTACATATATATAGGTAAACATGCCTAGTGGTGTAGAAATAATACTTCTTCAGATGAAGCCCATTGTAGGGCTCCATAAGAGTATTCGCATTATAGTTTATCAGTACATATGCCCCCTTATTTAACACAAGTTTAATGATGTATGGACTAAGTGAAATGGGTTCTACCTTTCCTGCACCAAGTTGATAGTGATTATTATCATGGGCCAAGGATGCATGGGGTGTAGCAGCACTAATGCTTGAGCGGCTGGAGTGCCCAGCTATGCACATGAAGGAGCAACAGTTTGTAGATGGGCTGGGGTCTTGGAAACATGTTGCTAGAAGGAGTGGCATAAATGTTGGAGGAGCTGGTGCCCTCTTGTGGATAGCCATAACTCTGTTGAGAATATGGAAAGGAGTGTGAAAGGGATCCAACGATACCATCAGCACCGTGAGATGCCCCCAGTACACTGGCACTTCTAGAATGAGGGAGGTTTGGAATGATGATATAAACATAACTAGAGTGAGAATAAATCATATTGTATCTCAAAGCAATTTAGAGAGCTTCTTACTTGATCTAAGGAAAATGGGATGTGACATATTTCCCAATGGGGGATGAAAGGCCCTTGAGAAACTGTTATAGACATATTTGGGCACTGCAACCCCAATCACATATGTCCATAAACCAAGGGATTTTGAGTCCCTAAAAGTGTTGTTTCATACCCTAAAGGAAAAAGGTCAGCTGATTACATCATCTCCCAGATGTTCTCCACAGAAAACTGCTTAGAACTGATCAAAACTGGACCATATAGATTGCTCAGTGCAGAGGGTGCGATGCATCTCACCTGCCTAGTGCAAAAATGGTGATGCATACTGAAAATCCCTTCTATAGGGTGCGATGGGTGACATTAGACAAATGGCAGAGACAACTTGCAAGGTGGATGATCATGGAATCTTCCAGAAACTTCTCCTGTGACACTTGCCTCTTTGAATTCACCCAGGGATGAATAAGAGATCATCAATCTCCAAGTGGAATCAAGAACTATCAGAGAGAAGACACTAATCAAAATCCCAGAAGCTGACTCACGCCCCTGCAATCATCTATATATGGATCCCTCATCCCCGAGATCTAGAGGCTAAAATATTGTATCTTGCAAGGAATTGTTGTTGGTTTCTTAGTGGAATATCATAGTGTTGGGCGATCTACGCTTTTCATGAGGTGAAGAAGGGCTTTCATGCTGGGAGGATGATGCTACATCAAATCAATGGGTTGTAATCCTCTCCTCTAATCTCTATATCAGTAAAGTTATTCGAGTTTTCCTCCACATTCTTGTATGTTTGATAATATATGCATTTGTGTGGCCAATATATATTTGGTCCTATACTGTTTATGATTGTAAATCTCTACACTTTGAAGGTATTATGTTGCTTTCACTTTACAAGTACTCTTTGAAGTGGAGTGGTCAAGGGAGGAGTGGCAAAGATCCATCAAAGAGGAGAAGGAACAAGCAGAGAACCAAGCGAAAGATTAAGGTTGGTTTTCTTTGCTCCTCTCCTATCTACTTCTCGTAAATGAAAACGAAAGTAACTTTAATCTGTTTGTTTCTAAGATAGCTACCCGTCTTAGTGGGAATAGCAGCTCTGCATAGACACTAGATTTCCCGATAACAAAATGGCGACTCCACTGGGGAACAAATAGTTTGTTTGCTTGTTTATATTTGTTTGCTTTATAAACTTATAGACGGTGCCTGAAGTCAAGCCACCTAGCCTTCGAACTGCATTTGCTATGCAAGTGAAAAGTAGATCAATGTTGCTTCAGTCTATCTCTGGGTTTTGTTTATAAACTAAACAATCGATTTGCAAACATCCTAATTGCCCTGGTGGTGGCTCAAGTAGCCTCATTAGATCAGCCTCTGTGATTTGCATTTACTAACTATTATTTGCTTAGCTTAAATCCTTGAACTGAGCTGCAAATTGTGACCAAGAACCAAGTTGAAGTCTCATCCCTAGACCATCGCACCTTCTCTTCTTTCAAATCTAGATGCATCGCACCTCCCATGTGCAGTAGGTGAGATGCATCGCTCTTTCCCTGTCTTACAGGTGTGATGATCAGATAAGACCTCTTCTACTTCTAGATTTTGGTTTTTGTTCACTCTCTTCAGCTTTATTCAAGAGTTTTGCTGTCTATGATCAGTATACCACTGTAGAAACTCCCTTCCTTTGCATGATTCAACCTCCATAGTACAAAGAACTATAATTGTTTTTATGTATTGTTCACCATTTACAGTTCTCCTTTACAAAGAAGTAGCGTAATCAAACTGTCTTATTTTGATTTGGAAGTGTCGTTTTTAGTCAAAGAAAAGAATCCTACTGTTCTTGATGGTTGATTACACTTTTACTCTTGTATTTGATTTGGATTAATAGTTTCTCAAGTGTCAAAAGCAATTTTCAATTCAAAATCGCAAAGTGTCGTCATTATCTTCCTTTCGTTTTTTGAAAAGAAAATCGTTAGTACTGTCACTTGAAACAATTCAGATTTGTACTTAGCATTCTCTTTGTCATTCACACATTAAGAAAGCGAAAACACATACATGCATGTTCATTTTCATTTAGACTGCTTGTTGATTTTGATTTAGGATAGTGCATCTAGTGTGTCTTCTTTGCTCTATGTTGAAAGAATCCTGCTTCTCTTTCCTTAGTAGCTAGGGTTTTCATTGCAAAAATAAGATTAAATGATTGTTTATCATCTTAGATTGCATTTTAGGAATTGTATATCTTCATCATGCGGTGAACCTGAAAGGAAACTTCTTAAGAAAGATCAATTGTAAAATAAATTCAATGAACATAAAAACGCTTTGGAACCTAACGCACAACATTTAGAAGTCTAGGCTAGAGACGTATTATGACGTCGTAAAGCCTAGTAACTATTGCTTTCATTGTGGGTTGGGTGATTCCAACTCTTTGAGATGACAAGTTCTAGTACGGACTTGTGCTCCCATGTACTGTCGAGTATATATTGGGAGACCAAAATAGGCTATATCCTTTATCCTCAGGAAGCCGTGTCTGTCGCCCTATCAATCAAAATGCACTGAACACATCATTCAGGAAGATTGACTGCCGTATCGTAAAAAGTATTATGCATTTTGCGATTCGTTTGGTAATCCCTCTGTCTAGATTTCTAGAGTAGTCTCTTTCATTCCTTTTCAGACACCTTGAAGGAAAAGGTCCATCTAAGCACTTGTCACTTCAGTCTCATTAAAAATTGAAGGCAACTAGAGTCATCTTTAGCTTTTTCTCGACCCTTAAAAATTGAAAAAGCAAGTTGTGTCAAAGCATCTAAAATTCATTAAATTAAGAATCACTCTTTCCCCTCTATTTTGAGTTGATCAAGTAATCCGTAATCATGGAAGAAAGTCAATCAAAACCCCCTCGTTCATGGATATTAACGAGTCAACCATCTTTGACTCTGGAAATGAAACCATTTTGGTCAAAGCGAGCTCGCTTAACCAAATCAAAGTCCCCTGGTTTGCTTGGAACTTGTGCTCCAACATCCTCAGGGACTCCGGTTACTCCAACCATCTCTGGTACCTCTGCCTTTATAGAAGAAGTTCCACGGCCATAAGAGGACATTAGAACTAATCCTACTGTAATGGTAAATGCTTCTATTCCTGAATTGGATCCATCTACAACTAATTCAGAAGGTGTTACCCCTCGAAAAACTGTCGCTACAGAGTTTATACCTTCTTCGGCACCATAAATATTTCACAGATCTGACAGTCTACCTCTCCCACCTAGATTGATTGCAATAGAAGAGATTGTGGAGGATCCTCCATCCAGTTCTCCATTACATTTTGGAGCTGGGATCACCCTATATCCTTCGTCATCAGAAGTTAGTCTCCCTTCATCGCAAGTTCATGTACAATTGCTAGGAAATATTTTGGATAGGCTAGATATGTCTGAACAACCGTCGACATCTAGGGTTGTGTCATCTGACGCAACAACATCAGAAATTCCTGCTACTACTCCAATAATGTTCGCTGGTGTACCATCTATCCCAACTAGCTCTCAACCACTATATGGAATCCATCTAGGGACTGTTTCGACAGTATGGTCTGCTCCTGTTTGTTCATCTGAAATAATATCCAAAATCTCTTATTTTGAGTCTCAACAAATTGATCCTTCACAACAGTATCAATTTGGGCAGTCCAATCCCCAAAGGCCAATCACTCCTTTGAGCATTGGATTGCCGCCATATGGGGGGCAGTATGTGCTTTCATTTTTCCTCCGGGAGAACAATTATATGGCAGTTCACAATAGAATTCGAGTCATGCTAGAATTACATCGAGTGGTTGGGTGCTGATACTGCCTCAAAAACCAAGAGTTGTATACTCAATGCAACAAAGCCTACCTGTGTCAAATATCCCCACTACACTAGCCATTGTGACAGTGTCACAAGTACAAGCGTTGCCTATTGTATGTCAACTTCAAGTTTCTCACGTCATAATACAACAACCTCCTATCTCCATGACACAACCGCAATCATCAATTAGTGGCTCCCTAACCAGAGCGACCCAGGTTCAAATGGGTACTATTACCCCTCATCTTGGTCAAATAGCTAGTATAGGACAACAACAAATGGTTTCATAACCATGGCTGGTGCAATATCAAAAACTGCAATTCCAACAATCTTACCAAGGATCTGAGAAACAAATCTTTGCAAGTAATGGGTAGATGTATATTCAAAATGGTCAACATCAATCATTTCATAATGGTTATGCTCATCAACCTTACCAAATTTATCAGCTTAAAATGCATTATGCTGGTATGCAAAGACCCACTGCTCAGGAAATACCATCTTATCGTGGGTATGCTTCGCCGAACCTAAATCAACAATTTCCCTTCATGGTGACTTTAGAGTTACCGGATTTAAATCAGCTGACAAACGATCCAATTGCTTATGCCCCTTCATGGCCGGCGATTCCTCATAAACTTCCGTTAGATATTCCTAAATTTAATGGAAATCTGGGCGAAGACCCATCGAATCATGTGATGACCTTTCATCTGTAGTGTTCATCTAACACTCTAAATGATGATTTGATTAGTTTTCGCCTTTTTTCAGCGAACGTTAACTGGTCTAGCAGCAAAATGGTACATTGAATTGCCAAGAGCTTCATTTGATAACTTCAGCACCCTCGCCATAACCTTTTTAACCCATTTTCAATTACCCATAAGGTACGAAACAGGAACAGAGCTTCTTACTAATTCCAAGTAGATGACAACCAATCACATATCTTATCATATCCATGAGTGGTGGCGTCATCATAGAATGGTAAAAACATATGTTCCTGATCAGCTATTAGCTGAATGGTTTATTAAGTCATTGTTACCTTCTATCACAAAAGATGTGGCAAAGGGAGGGGTCATCACTGAAGAGCAAGTCATTGCTCATGCGTAGTATCTAGACTTGATCTATACTCAGTCTGGCATGATCTATGACAAAATCCCTGATTCTCCTAGACCAAAATTTTCCATTCCTCCTCCTCCTAAATCAAACAAAGACTCTCATGCCGGCGATGGTGTGATAGGTACGACTAGCATGAAAGCCCTAAAGGCTACATCGAAGAAAGCTCACACGGTTTCTAGTCAAAATGAAAATGAAGAACTTCTTGCCTCAGAGGTAAATGCTGTGTCGACTGACAAAGGCAAAGAATCGAAGCAACCAGGGGGAAAGAAGAAGAAGAAAGGGAAAAAGAAGAAATAGGAGGAGTCATCTCCTAAAAAACCTTCTACAAACCTTTTTGGAGACAGGAAACCAAGTTATCCATGCTTTATATGCGATGAGGATCATTGGACGCAAGATTGTCCACATAAAGCTGAGCTTAGAAATTCTTGAAGAGTTCAAAAACCTTGCCAGTATTGACTGATCTATTTCCAAATCTAGGAACCAATATAGTTGCTAGTGATAGTGCTTCCCCATCCCAAGTGCTTATGGTGTCTGTTTCAAAGCAATAAAATGATGCTTTGATATCAACAAGGAATAAAGATTATGGAAATCCAAAACTATCGAATAACAAGGCTAATGATCAACCTAGTAGTTCGACGACAACTTTGACCGAAGTTGTTCCACCCATCATTCCTGAGCTAACGATAAAGCTACCAAAGGGAGTAGTTAACAAATCGACATTTAATCCTCATGCCAGAGTAGCATAGCATTATAATATAGTGGAGGATCTGGCCCAATCGCCATTCGCTATGTCGACACTTAAGGTACTGCAAAATTGCCCCTCCCAAAAGCAGGCTTGATTATCAACAATAGGTGGGATTGACCCAGCGGATTCCAATCTTGTGGCCTTTAATCACAAAGGATATGACCCTCAGTTACCAGCTCAACTAGCTTTCCTTATTCAAGTGAAAGCCCTCAATAAAACTATTCATCGAACAATTATGGATGAAGGGGCATCTACATGTATTATGTCGATGAGTTGCTGGAAAACTTTGGGCTCAGCACCCTTGTCGCGATTGTCAACAACGTTGAAAGCATTTGATGGATGAACATACACTCCGTACGGGATTTTAAGTAACTTGCAAGTCGAACTGGGGGGCCAGACAGTAGAGATTGATGTTGAAGATATCGATGGAAACCTCGATTACAACATCCTACTAGGAAGGCTCTGGATATATGCTATGGCCATTTTTGTGTCGACATACTTCAAAAAGATTGCATTTCCCTTCCAAGAAGGAATTATAATTGGTGACCAACAAATGTTTCTCCACAACAGTTCACAAGTTACGGAAAGGATTCCAACAATCCACGGGAGCTCTCATTTGCTTCAAAATATCAGAGTAGGCCTACTAAAAGACCCGACATTGATGGGTACTTTTGCCCTATCACCTCCAAACAATTTGGCGAAAGTGGCCACAGTGGGAACCTAAAATATGGTGTCTTCCATTCAGAAGATATCCGATCTCGATGTTAGCATGGATCATCTTGAGGTTTTGCCTCCAAACCCAATAGAAATATTGTAGCAATCAATGTTTTCGGCATGGGAGGCAAACCCAAATCAATGCTCATCAAGCGTTTGGATAGATAGGTCTAACGAATATAGTACCCCTTCAGATCCTTGGTCGCATGTATATTCTACAGAGGAAGGAATTGTTTAGTCAATGAAGATTGATGGGGCACCATGGGAAGATTACCACCATCGTTCCCATATTTCAAATTATAAAGAAGATTGTTCCAGTGACCTTGATCATCCTTCAGTATTTGATTTCCTATCGAATACTATAAATACGATGGATTCTGAGCGAAACTTGTCCAATATTGAAGAGACAATAGCCATCAATATCTTGACCAGACCAAATATTGTAGAGAATATTAATGTCAGCAAATCTTGTTCTCCTTCAGAACTAGAAGTATATAACGGTCTCTTTCGCGAGTTCAGAGATGTCATTGCTTGGTCATATGAAGAAATGCCAGGCATTGACTCGAGTATAGTTGAACATGAAATTAACATGTATCCAGATGTCAGACTAGTACGACAACTGCTTCCGTAGGTGCACCCCAAGAAAGTCGTTGCCATCAAGGCAGAAGTTGAAAAACTTCTCCATTCTGGTTTCATTTACCCCGTTCCTCTAACCGATTGGGTATCAAATATTGTTCCTGTAATGAAAAAGTAGGGAACGATAAGAGTGTGTGTCTATTATAGGGATGTAAATCAAGCTTGTCCAAAGGACAACTACCCTACACCCTTCATTGACCAGATAATTGATGAATGCACCAGATGTGAAATATTTTCATTTATGGATGGATTTTCGGGGTATAATCAAATAAATATCCGCCCACAGGACCAGTCAAAGACTACATTTATTTGTTCATGGGGCACATTCACTTACCGCAAGCTACCTTTTGGTTTAAAGAACGCATGGGAAACTTTTTAGAGGGCAATGAATTATGCCTTCCATGACATCAAGAACATTGTTCAACCATATCTTGACGATCTTGCGGCTCATTCGTGAAAGTGGACTGATCATCCGCAGCATTTGAGAGCGAATTTTCTACATTGCCGACACTACAAGATATGAATCAATCCACAAAAATGTGTGTTTTGTGTCGGTTCTGGTCATTTACTTGGCTTTGTAGTTTTTAAAGATGGGATTCATCTTGACCCCTGTAAGGTTTAGGCAATCATTAATTTGCCTCCACCTTCAAACTTGCTTCAGATTCAGAAACTCCAAGGGAAAGCAAACTTTCTGAGGAGGTTCATTCCAAATTATGCCGAGCTTGCTAGAGGTTATACACGTCTGTTGAAAAAAGAAGTACCCTTCATCTGGGATCAGGTTGCACAAGCTTCCTTTGATACTTTAAAGGAATCGCTAATAAAGGCATCATTAATGTATGCTCCTGATTATGAAAAAGACTTTAACCTGTATCTGGCTGCAGAAGATACGACCATAGCAATCATTTTAATTCAAGAAGACAATGGAGTTGAAAATCCTATTTATTATTTAAGTAAAAACTTAAATGATATAGAAACCAAGTACTCCTATGTTGAAAAGCTGGCTCTCACAGCTGCTCAAGTGATGCAGAGATTTCGACATTATATCCTCTTTCGAAAAACTACCATTTCGTCAGATTGCAGCCCCATTACTTATATCTTGTCGCGACAATTGCTGGGGGGCAAATATTACAAATGGATAGCAATTTTTCAAGAGATCTATTTCAAATTCATAAAATCCAAATCAAAGAAAGCTCCGATTTTCGTGGAGTTACTATGCGATCTCCCATCATCGTCCAATGATTCAACATCCAATACAACAATCGTGGATGAATCTTTGTTTTTGATATCTTCAAGTGATCCATGATATGGAGATATAATCATCTATCTCCAGACCCAAACATATATGCCTAATACATCCTATTCAGAACAACGATGTACTCCATCCCAAGCAAAAGACTACATGATCGTGGGTGATACACTTTACCGTCGTGGTATCAATACAGTTCTACAGAGGTGCCTCACCCATGAGGAGGCTAAAAAAGTCCTGAATGATTGTCATTCAGGTGCCTGTCGGGGGCATCAATCCGGTTACGCTACAGTGCAAAAGATTTTATGAGCAGGATACTTCTGGCCAACAATGTTCAAGGATTGCATAACCGCAGTTAGAAGTTGCCATACTTGTCAAATATTCGATTGTAAAACCAGAATACCACCTGCACCTCTGTAGCCAGTAGTCGTTGTTGGACCATTCACCAAATGGGGCATGGATTTCATGACATGTAACCCCACCTTGGCCAGCGGCATGGGTATATCATAGTCGGAGTTGACTATTTTACGAAATGGGCCGAGGCGATGCCTACATTAAACAACAGCAGTGAAATGGCTGCTCTTTTCTTTTTCAATCACATAGTCTCCAGATTGGGTGTTCCACAAGCTATAGTCACAGATCATGGATCACATTTTTGCAATCACATGATGGTTGAGTTGGCTACCAAATTAGGACTTTCCCACGATAGCTCTACTCTGTATTATCCACAAGCTAACGGGCAAGTTGAAGCAATTAACAAAGTCCTAAAGCGCATGCTGCAAAGGATGATTGGAGTCCATAAACGGAGTTGGCACCTAATCCTATACTTAGCCCTGTGGGCATACCAGACATCGGTGAGAAATGCGACTGGGTTTACACCCTTTTAGCTAGTGTGTGGCCTGGAAGCAATCTTACCAGTTTAGTGCGAAATCTCGTCCCTCAAGCTTGCAGTTGACCTTCTCCCTAGAACTTCAGAAGAGGAGGCTCATTTCTTGGAATTAATCCAAATCGATGAAACCCGTTGTGATGCCACCTTGGCTAGCAAAGCCCATAAGAAATAGGTCAAGGCAAATTTTGTTAAGAATGTTAAACCCTGTCTCTTCTCAGAAGGTGAACTAGTCTTACTTTATGACCAGGAGTCCGATAAGTTAGGAGCAAGTAAGTTCAAGTATTTATGGATGGGCCCCTATATTGTCAAGTGAGTATTGGCAAAAGGAGCCTACGATTTAGTTGATTATGATGGGATTCCACTAGCGCAACCCCGCAACAGGTTGTACCTTAACCGTTACTATGCTTAACTCAGTATAGTAACCCCTATGCTTTTGTTACATTTTTGTTTTCCCTAAGAGCACTCGTTTTTGGTTAGGTAATCCACTTTTGCATTTGTTACAGATGCCGAACCCATTGTAATAATTTGTTGGATATGTTGACAGAGCAAGCCGTAGTTTGCAGAACCTATCTTCTACGGCCTGGCCATTTTTGATCCAAGCAGCGAGTTAGGAAGTTTCAGACGGGTATGTATTGGCCGATCAACAAACAACATCAATGAATACAGTGCGTTGATAGAGCTCCTCTCTGACGCCATTGCACATGGCATATGCGGACTTGTTGTCAGGCTAGACTCAGAGCTCGTCATTCTACAGCTCACCAGTATCTATTCTGTATGGAATCCAACTATCTATCACATGTTCCTAAGGGTCAAGATTTTGGAAAGACAGTTCAATTCTATCCAATATCAACATATTTCCAAAAAATTAAACACATTAATAGATTCATTGGCAAATTATGTGTTAGATAGACATTTGCAACATTTAAAAAGAAAAACATTTCATCAATATTTGCATCAAGATCATGTAACTTAACCAAAATGAAGCTCCGAAAATCAAATATATATATATATTATATATATTATAAGATATACCTATATGGTTTACACATAGTGTTCTGTGTCCAAGAAATAATCGGTCAAATGACCCAAAACTCCAAATGTTGGCGGGCACCCTATTTTAATGATTTTGGTGATAACAAGTCATTGCCTGTGCAATCATGTGTAAAAGCCTAGTCCATCAACATGGCACACCAGTAGTATGTCGCTGCAATCTCAGAGGTAGTTTTTCAGTCCTCACATCTGGGATACCAAGAGTGAGGCCTTCGATCTGATCTTGCAATGCTGCAAGAGTCTCGGCCACATCCAGGTCGCGAAGGATAGCCCTCCCTATAGCCTCTCCTACTCGAACGACACCTGGTGCTCTCAGGCACACTACTGGTCACACCGGTCCGATATCTGCATGAGCATATGAGTTTTGATTAGTCTCGATAAAAGAGAGCATAGGAACATTATAAAAGAAATAAACAAGGATATGGTCAGGAATTTTACCTATAACACTCCACTGCTCACCAACCAGAAGCACCAAATCTGGGTCACCCCGGAAATCCATACCAGCATATGGACACTCGGCATAAACCATCTCCTGACAGTTGAACCACTCAGAGAAGGCATCAGAGAAAGAAGCCTGTGGCTAACCAGCATGTTGGGCCATAAGGTCAACCCATCTTTGCATCCATGGCTCAGTCGGTGGTGGCAAACCAAGTGAAATGTACTGTGGTTGCATCAATGGGATCTTCTCCAAGGCGAAAGCGGTCAAAATGGAACCATAACCAAAGTTCTTAGGTCACCCATTTCTCACCTTGGTGAGTTGTTCTTTTATCACTGGAAGTATTGCATCACACCAGTTGAACACCTTCGGTTCAAGGCATTCTAAGGCATACTGCATATAGGACCTATTGGCCAAGTGAAGGGCTGCACTACCAGCCAGTCTACCAAAGGTGAACAAAATGGTCCTCAAAGACTGGTCAGTGATAGCATAGATGTTGATCTTGTCGTCCCTACTCGGCTGAGATCCTTCTCTGTAGTATCGACGAATATAATCCCTCACGGCTTTGCACCCACGAGCGGAACTTGATAGTGAGAGAGGGGCACCATGCCTCGATAAACCGGTCAAAAAGTAGATGTCCACAACAGTCAAGGGGATGGATTTGCCTCTGATCTGGAATACCTGGTTGGTAGGATCCCGTGTGTCGAGGAAATATTGCAACAAGTTGATTTGTTGCCTAATGCTAGAGATGCAGAAGAACTTGAGCAAACCATAACTCCACAATGCCATTACCATACCTAGATCATGTAAAGCAACCATATTCTCTTCTTCATGCTTGCATTCCCACCATGTAACAACCATTTTACTTCGATGAATCTCTGAAAACAAACAAGAGAAGAGTCATGATCGTGATTTGGCAAAACACAGGCAAGATTTCCATGAAAAAATAGTGCACAAGTTTCCCTCCTTGCGCCCATCGCACCCCAGCTGTGTACTGGGAGCGATGCATACTGACTGGCCAATGGCCAGCCTAGTATGCATCGCACCTTTAAATATACACATGGTGCGATGGGGGCAGAACAAATTTTTCAAACCCCGGAGGCTTAGAAAAGAAAGGAAACATGCTCAGAATTACCTGGTCCAGACGGTGCCAAGAATCATCCACAGAATCTCTTGGAATCAACGAGTGAAAATTAAGGGGAAAGTACCTCCAAAGCTCCAACAATCTCAAGCTCAAATGAAATGGTAAAATGAGGGGTAAAAAACTACTTTTAAGTTATTTTTCACGTAATTCAATTAGGGCATTAGTGTTTTAACTCATTTTTCAAGCATGTATTCTCATTTCTAATTAGTTTGATGGAGGAATTGAATAGGTAGCACGACCGTCAAAAGAACATAGTGTTAACAATGGATCGAATATCAATGACCATTATCACGAGTAGTTTTTATGTGAAGTTCAAGCTCGTCAAAAATTAAACCTAAGCAGTGAGCTAATGTTCCCCCATAGTTTAAGCTCATTAAAAAATGAACCAACCTCTAGTAAATAACCATTGCGAGTGCACTATTATCAGCTTTTTGAGCCCTGGTCGTGTTCTTACTATCACCTCCACTCTGTTTTAGCTGATCATACGCCTCCATTTGATTGTTTACCCTTTTGAGGAACAACTGCGATGAGTGATTCTATTAGCCATCCTTGTCACACTGCCATTATTGGAAAATTCCAAGTGTTACCTGGAATTAGCAGTGACCCGCAAATATCACTCGTTCCTAAAAAATGAGTCTCCTTTAAGCTCTTTTCATCTGACTCGTAAAATATGAAAATATTGCCGAGAAATTGGCCTCTCCAGCTCGTTAAAGCTACTGGAAGTGCTATCCCTCCTCTAGATTTTAATCTTTTTGGACCTGAGGGATTATTACACAAAAAGATCGAGTGCTTGTCTTGTTTGGCTCATTAAAACTATCAAAAATGCATCCCTTTCGTATTATTTTATACTTTTTCGGACTTAAGGGATTATATGACGAAAAAGGATTACTGGAGTTTCTTTTCCGTCTCTTTTCAGACTCTCTAAAATTTAAAAAGGACTGAGTTATGTTTGTCGTTAAACTCGTTGAAACCAATAGTGACAAACTTCTCCATAGGGACAAGAACGAGTTCCACTGTTGCTAAGCTCGTTAAAACATAATGACGGGTTTTCCCGAAGGGAAAATTATAGAACAAGCATATGTTATCCTCCTCAAGCTTGATAAAAATAAAGAGGTAATGGTCAGCGATGACTGGGGAAACTTGGGAAGAAAACTTGAAGAAATTTTATTGGTAGTGAGTCGCTCTTGAACATGACACTTTCACTCCATTACCATGATTGAGTCGGGTTGGGTTATTCTGTTCATTGGTCATACTACCATTGGTCCATCATACCATCCATCCTTGGTGTTAACACTACCAATCCATTTCAGTGTCGCTGACATGTTCAAGAGAAGTTGATAAGAGAATTCACCAACCCAGCTTGTGTCTCGCCCGCTGCAATACCTTCATGCTTCATTCTTTCATGACTGCCACCTCGAACCCTGTATCATCAGATCATTTTCACCCCCACAAAATCATTTGCTCCGTTCCATGTCGTAGATGTGGGATTCATTAAGGCCCTCCTACGACGGGTCATTTCTTGTCAACGATAGCTCATTATCCAAGAAGTTGACCTAGGATAAACCTTTTCAGTACTTTGAAGCTTGTATGCCTCAACGACAAGTTTCTCACTTCCGGTGATAGGTTTACATCAATGTCCTTCGACTGAAAGATTTCGCGTGGTGTTCGACACCAAGTCCCATTTTCACACCACACGAATTGTACTATAGTACCTTGAGGGTCATCATCATTATCGGTGATTCCTCTCGCGCTGGTTAACAACTTACATCATTGGCTAGTAATCAGGCGATGTCTTTCCATGTTTGACTCCAGAACATTTTTCACATGGATCTACTTGTACTCCGGGTGAAGATTGGATGAGTTTGAAGACCCCAGATCTAGTTTCATCCATCCAGGCTACGATATATTCAGGAAAATAAAGACATCAAATATACATCATTGTTCCACAGATGATCATCCGAATCAAAGGATGATAGCTCTATCAGAATCATCAGTCTGCCACAGAAATGGTTGTCTGTCCTATGTAAATGAAAATGAATTTATAAAGTTGAGCATGGGAATGCTTGCCTCAACTAGATCATGAAAACGTTATGAAGATAATGTATTGTATTGTATTACAGGTAGCCTTCTAGTTAAAAAAACCTTGGATCCTCATGATAAAGCATTTCACCCGACATCAAAGATCTACGACCTCATGCCTTAGGGGGCAAATGTTATAGACATATTTGGGCACTACAACCCCAATCACGTATGTCCATAAACCAAGGGATTTTGAGTCCCTAAAAGTGTTGTTTCATACCCTAAAGGAGCAAGGTCAGTTGATTACATCATCTCCCAGAAGTTATCCACAGAAAACTACTCAGGACTAATCAAAACTGGACCATATAGATTCCTCAGTGCAGAGGGTGCGATGCATCTCACCTGCTCATTGCAACAATTGCGATGCATAGTGAAAATCCCTTCTGTAGGGTGCGATGGGCGAGAGTAGACAAATGGCAGAGATAGTTTGCAACATGGATGATCATGGAATCTTCTAGAAACTTCTCTTGTGACACTTGCCTCTCTGAATTTGCCCAGGGATGAGTAAGAGATCATCAATATCCAAGTGGAATCAAGAACTATCAGAGAGAAGACACTAATCAAAATCCTAAAAGCTGACTCACCCCCATGCAATCATTTATATATGGATCCCTCATCCCAGAGATCTAGAGGCTGGAATCTTGTATATTGTAAGGAAGTGTTGTTGGTTTCTTAGTGGAATATCATAGTGTTGGGTGATCTAAGATTTTCATGAGGTGAAGAAGGGCTTTCATGCTAGGAGGATGATGCTGGGTCAGATCAATGGGTTGTAATCCTCTCTTCTAATCTCTATATCAATAAAGTTATTCGAGTTTTCCTCCACATTATTGTATGTTTTCTAATATATGCATTTGTGTGGTCAAGATATCTGGTCCTATATTGTTTATGATTGTAGATATCTACACTTTGAAGGTATTATGCTGCTTTGACTTCACAGGTACTCTTTGAAGCAGATTGGTCAAGGGAGGAGTGGCAAAGATCCATCAAAGAGGAGAAGGAACAAGTAGAGAACCAAGCAAAAGATCGAGGTTGGTATTCTTTGCTCCTCTCCTATCTACTTCTCGTAAAGGAAAACAAAAGTAACTTTAATCTGTTTGTTTCTAAGATAGCTACCTGTCTTAGTGGGACTAGTAACTCTGCATAGACACTAGATTTCCCAATAACAGAAACCAATATAGATAAACATGGTCCTCGAAAACCGGAGCACGAAATGTGCTCCTCCTTCGATGCCACTCTTGAACATGGTCATAAAGGTGAGTAGTGGAGGATTGATGGAATGTGGTCAAAAGCTCAGTACAAGTGTCATACCAGATAGGTAATTGTAAATATGATGAGAACGCTTTAGCAAGCGTCATGAAAATGGAATGAGAGGCAAAGGGCTAGCCTACATAACATTTTGCAGCGTCTCCAATGAGCATGCATTGGAAGAGCCGAAGAGAAATGGAATCATTGGTTACGAAGTTGGATGAACACCACATGTGAAGGATCGAAAATGGTTGGAAGGATCCTTTCTAGCAATACAATTGAAATTTGTGATATTTGGGGGAAGCTTAGTCGGCATAGAGGGCCAACCAACATCATGGTGTATGAGGTTGTTTATCAACTAGTTAAGATTCGGTAGACTTAACCCAGCCATAAAGGGGAGCATGTGGGCTATCAGAACAGTTCCTGAGATTGTTCCGCCTGATGTGACCACCGATATAGCACCAGAGCAACCACCAGATTGGGTTCCTACACTAGCTGTGGATCTAGACATGGTGATGATATGCAGTGGAGGAGGTTCAAAATCAGGTGAGGAATCAGAAGGACCAAGAGAAGAGTGGGGATGCGGACTCAGAATGATATGAACTCAAACCCGATGGGGAGGAGTAATACGCCCAAGTAGAAACTGGGGGTAAAGGCCTAATAGTCTACATGATTGACGCCTTGGTGGTGCAATGATGGAAGGACACACAGAACATAGAAATGGTGAAGGGAGATAAAAAATATATCTACTATCTATAATGCAGTGAGATAAATTTATTATGTTAAGTCTTGGCTTGGCGATGTAAACCAAGCTCTCTTTGCTTAAGACGTGCTTGTGTGTGCAAGTGTATTGATTGATTAAGCCCATATTGTGTTTGTAAAAAAAAAAAAAACTTGCTTCAAATAAACTAAAACAAATAACAGAAAACAAACAGCAAAACAATTAACTAAACCCCACCCAAACTGGGTTTGCAAACGTTGTACTGCTAGGTGGCTAAACCGATGGAAAATACATTGAAATGCTCAAGATATCTAAATGTTAGTGTGATTGGGATCAAGTAACTCTAAGCTATTTGAAAGTTTTGCAGCAACAAAAAAAACTACAGGGGAAGATCGCTGCAAAATGATAGGGAGATGGGCGAAACATCTAGGGAAACCGATGGGACCCTAAGGGAATGATCAAACAAGTTTGAATGTGAAACAATGGATGGCAGTGACCTATCTTATTAGATCTAAAACAAAAGATTACAAATCTCGAAAAGTGGCTGAAAGTGCTACAGAAACTCATACTTCTTACTTAACTAAACTCCTCCTAAAGAGGCGGAAGTGTACTAGAAGTCGTGAGGGAGACTAAATTTGACTTCGACAAGTAAAACATAATGCATCAAGGCCTAAGAAGGATGAGACAGTTGTCAGACACCCAATAGAGAACTCTCTGTAAAACCAAGAAATAGATCTGAGAAAAACCCTAAAACCCAGAAATCGTAGGTTCTAACCTTTTTTTTTATGAGATCACACTTTTTTTTTATGAAAGATATGTTTTGAAGCTGAGATTGCATCTTTTGGGCTGAAAATTGTGATTTCTGTCTTGAGACTCCTGGTCTACAAATTTCAAAAAAAAGTGTCGCCTTCATCATGGCTGGTTCCCGTGACCTGCGGAAATGTCTAGAAAGCTTGTGGAAGTCATAAATTTATCAGATCTAGGGTTAAAAAAGTTGGAAACTTTAAGAGAATTGAAAAGAGAAGAAACCCTAAGCTGAAAACCAAAGGTCACCTAGGTTTCTGGATATAAAAAATAAAAGCCAACAAAGTTGCCAATTTTGTATTGGAGAACCAAGTTTATGAATCGAAATTACTCTCCCTAAAGGAGTCGTGAATTTGTTGTAGTGTTTTCTTCTCAATGATATATGAAAAGAACCCACTTAAAATTGTGGATGACAAATGTTCTCAACAATAAAAATGATAGCTAAAAATTGTAGATTTGCAGCTATTGATAGAAACAAAAAACCTGCCAAAATTCTGATCTATGCTGCAATCATAATTAAACAGTGAAATAAAGAGTAATAACCCCAAAACATCTAATGGAAACCAGATATGTAAAGAATGATTTTATAATAACACCTATGAAGAAATATATAAATGATACCAATCCCCCTCTATGGGATGGGTTCTTGGCTATCCTCAAACATCTTCAACTTTTGTAGAGTCTCTCTCCTCTATAATGTATAAAACCAACAAAAATATGGTGTGCGACAATGAAAATAATCAAAGTTACAACAATGAACATAATCAAAACTAAATAATGAATGGAAAACCCTCCTATTTATAACAAAATATTGAGCTATCCTCGAATAATGAGAAACAATAAAATATTATTGATCCCATTCTTGGAATTACTACTTGGAATATTTTATTATATTTTCTTAGGAAGGAAAAAATAATTAAACATTTATTTAGAAATAATAAATAAATAAATGACTTACTTATTATCTCAAGGAATTACTTAAGGAATAATAAACAAGTAAGGATTTATGTAGTTGTTCCTAAGGGATTTATTCAAAGTTAATAAAGAATAATAATTAATTAGTGATTAATTAATTATTCTTGCAGAAAAATAAGATAAATAATAATTTATCTATTTAATTTTCATGACTGGGTCAAATTTAACAAGGAATAATAATAAAACAATGGTTTAATTAATTATTCCTAGAAAAAATCAAATAGATAGTGATTTATTTAATTATTCTTCATGGGTTTGACTATAAATTAATTAATAAAGGTGGCTTATTAGGTAATTTCTCACAATGAAAGCAATTTTACTATGGTAAAATTGGCTTTACATGGTGTACTTCGATCCATCGAGTAAATTAGGCTAGATGATCAAATTTTTGGTTATAACATATGTAACAATGTGCACCAAGTTGATCATGATTCTGATCTTAGGCCAAGAATAAGTCACCTTTGGAAAATATGCAGGGTTCAAAAGGATTTTCATACTGAATTTGAACAACATTTTGGTTTGTCTTGTTGTATAAGAGAGAATCATGATGTCATTCATCGCGCCAAGAAAAATAAAGGAGGAATTCGTCCTTGACTGATGTGTTAGGGAGAAGTCCAATGACAATTTTTAATGATGGTATTTCCCATTCAATTGGTAACATCACTTCCATTCCATATACTCATTGGAACATAGTGAAGAGAATCTCGTGGAGGTCTTGGACAAGGTTCAATAAGATCAAAGGGCTGAAAAGAGAATTAGGTGCTAATTCTATTTGTGGTTCCTATTGGTTCTTTGTGATGGAAAAGACCTATTTGTGGTAACAAAACTCCCATGGATACTGGCACTGTCAACATCTATAAGTAGACAAGGTCCCACTCACAATATGCAATGGTTTTGCAAAACCTATGTACATTATGTAGGGAGACAAGGGCATATGAGGTGGTTCTAGTTCATAGAAGCCTTATCCTAGCTATCATAGTTGCTATATCTCAATTACAATAGCATGATTTAGATGTATAAATCCAAGATTTAATTCATGAAAAAACAATGTTTATAGGCCATACATATGGTAGCAAGTTGCACTTAACATATGTTTATATAGAAAAATCATCCTTAGACAATCCTCCAGAGCATGTTCCTTATATTACGTCGATAAGGATTAACAGAAAATAAGTATTTATGTTTATATTAACTGTAAAAAGTTTGATCGACCTTGGGTGACTCATCACACTTGCATCATGTGACCATTGGAGTACTTATGGTGATCATTCCTCCATTCCAAACTTCTTTAAGACTTATTTGAGGTATGTGCCTTGAGAGATAAATATTCCTTTGACTAATTGTGCAATCTATGAATTGACAAATTAAGACAATTCTCCAAGCATAAACAACTCAAAATTAAAAGTAACACAATTATCCAAGCATAGAGCTCTAAAATCTTGAGTTAATCTGCATCACTACCAAAAATGATATCATCAACACAAAAAACAACAACTAACAATTTATCATTCTATTTTTTTTATATTTTGCATTGTGGCCCTTTTAAATCCATAGTGAAATAGATAACTGTATGACCTTGAATATCAAGCCCTCAATGCTTGTTTAATGTCGTATAATACCATTTTCAACTTGCAAATATAATAATAGTAATTTTTTAATTGAAAACCTTAAAATTACTCAATACAAACTTCAATGCCAACTTCACATCCATCTGATATATTTTGAAACTTTGATAACTAGCAAAGGCCAAGAACATTCCCATCGCCTCTAGTCCTGAAATTGCAGAAAAAATCTCATCAAAATCCAATCCTTCAACCTGAGAATAACCCTTGCACATCAATCTGGCCTTATTTCTCCCCACCCATCCATACTCATTTCATTTGTTCTTAAAGAGTATTTTGTTTCGAATTATAGATTCTTATTTGTTGGTCTTGGAACTAATTCCCAATTATGATTCTTCTCAGTATGACCCATCTCTTCATTCATGGACTTTACCCAATCTTCATCTTGGTTGGCCTGAGAAAACTCCTTTTGCTTAATCATTGATAGAATAACTATATGGGATTCATTAGGGATATTCATAACTCTTCGTCTTGTTTCTACTCTTGTTTCCAAGCTATCCACATTTTGATCAACAAATAATGGTTTTACACATAGGGGTATTTTGGTTGGGGAATTTGGAAACCTTCATTGGTCTCTTCTTCAACTTGTTCATGATTCATAAATTCCATGGATGATTTGATTAATTGAATTGCTAACTTCCGGATGTTCCTTTCTAAGAGGAGAATACTCATCCACTTTAAAATTAGTACATTCAACTAGTGTTATTGAATTATTATTGTAGCACTTATAGCCTTTGTTATTTTGAGAATACCCGAGAAATATTCCCTTATTTTCTTTGGCATCAAACTTACCAATTTTCTCCTTATTATTCTTGAGGTAACACGTGTTTCCAAATATCTTGAAGTGTTTGACTATTGCTATCCTACCATACCATAGTTCATATGTGGTTTTGTCATTGTTTGGTCTGAAGTATGCCTTATTTAATATAACACCTGTTGTATGTATTTCTTTAGCCCAAAACTCTATGGAATGCTTATCTCTTGCATCATCGCTCTTTCCAATTGTTGTACTAACCTGTTTTCGATTTCATCTACACCATTCTACTATGGGGTCTTAAGAAGTGTAAACTTCCTTTTAATTCCTTGACATTTACAGTAGTAATCAAATTCATTGCAAGTGAACTCCCCACCATTCTAGGGTCTTATGATATTGATTTTACTGTATGTTTCATTCACAACAATTTCTTTATAAATCATAAAATTTTCTAAAGATTCATATTTCTCTCTAAAAATGAGACCCATATCATCCTACTCTAATGATCAATAACTAAGATGAATTATATCTTAGCCATCGGTGTTTAAGTTCCTGAACAACCATAAGGATCCATATGTACCAATTACAAATGCTTACTGGTGTATTTTTCCTTTGATATGAAGGGCACATGTATTTTTTGCTAATTTGGCATGATTTACAAATAATGTTCTAAATCTTAGTTATTTTTGGTAAGTCTCTATCTGTATTTTTATTTCTCAACTTCATGATCTGGAAAAAATTTAAATGACCAATCCTTTTATGCCACAACTAGCTCTTATCAACATTACCCATGCAACATTTTTTAGTATTTTCTTTTAGAACATAGACATTGTTGTCCATTATAATAGCCTTAGCCACTACTTTACGTATATCAGCAGCCTTGACTTGACAATTTTTAGATCTAAAAGTCACATCGCAACCCTAATCATACTTCTAGAAAACACTTAATAAATTATGCTTCAAGCCTTTAATGAATAAAACATTCTTGTCTTACCTCTGTCATTCAAACTAATGAACACCATTTCCTATATTTTTCCTAGAGCATCATTTCCAAAAGTTACATTGCCTTTGGTGACTTCCTTGATTAACATAAATTTGTTTTTATCCCCTGTCATGTGCTTTTCATAATCACTATCCACATGCCAATGGCTTCCTTGACTATGTGCATACAAAAAATGGTTACAATATTCTTTCTTATTCTTCCAAACCATGGGATTTTCCAATGATTTATTCTTAGGGGATGATTTAAACTTTATAAGATCACAATTAGTTGCATTATCCTCAAAATCACGACAATTAAAAATTGCAACACATTAGTTAATAAATAAAATGAATTATTATTCTTGGGAGCATTTTTCTTTTGCTTGGTAAACCTACTATTTGACTGATAGAAAAGATTTCTCCTCAGATTTGTGATTTTTGTCCGAGTCAAATTCACCATATAGTTGGTAGCTTTTGGCGATAAGTCATGCAAGTAAAACAATAGTGGGGAAAATGTGTTCAAGCTTGGGAGGAATTTGATTTTGTTAGATTCTCCATCTTTGAGGTACAACAATCTGATTTTGTGAATTATGGTTGCCAAGCACCTTGAAAGTTTTCTGATGTTGTTGAGAATTCCTCTTCCTTACATTGTAGTTCTTTTGTTGGTTAGGTTACTCTACATATTTTCCTTCCTTTTCTTCTTTGTAAGTGATTGATGGGATTTTCTTGTTTTTGGATTGAGATATTTTAGCTGCATCACTCTTGGATCGTTTTACAACTTCAAAAAAATTAATAGGCTTCTTACCCTTGTCCATTGCTAAGCTTGAATTTTCTTCAAAACCTAAACCATTCTTTATGTGAAGGGGTCTTTGAACAAATGGTATTTTATTTAGACTACTGTTCCCTTGGTTAAAATTCCGATTTAGACTTAGATACATTTTTGTCTTGTCTAGCTCCTTTCTAAGAGTAATGTCCTCCTCTTGAAGCTTTTGACAAGGATTTTCATTCACTTGGACTTGCTCTTTAAAAGTATCTTGTACCTTCTTTTCTTCTTGAATTTTTAGGAGAAGAGGTGCCATACCTTCAAAGTTATCTTTGGCCAACTATTCTTTCTACAACTTATTCTTCTTTCTTAGCCTTTCAATTTCCTCTAATGCACTGATAGACTCCCCTTCCAATTATACTTTGGCTACATATTCATCAATATTTTCTTGATATTATTCTAAAGTGTCTATGGTCACGAGCATATACACCTTTGCACTACCTTTAGATATTTACTCATCATAGGATTGAACACTTTCAACTTCTGAGGAATTATTTCTATCTCATGTATAGAATCTATTCTTCTTATTCTTCTTTTCCTTTATAATTTTTTTGTACTTATCCCTAGGCTCTTGTTCATTATTTTTCTTATCTAGACACTTAGATTCATAAAGGCCTACTTTACCAGAATTGAAACACTTGAAAGAAAAAATTCCTCTCTATGTGTGTGATCCTCCTTTTAACTTTTTGACAAACCTGACATCCTCCTCATCTAATTCACAAGTACATGAGTCTTCATGCTATTCCTTAGGATATTTGTTTTCTTTGAAGGTTTCCTCTATTGCTATAATTTTTCCTTTTGAAATCTTCATATGGTTTAAGTTTGCCATGCAATTGATCCATTGTAAGAGTATTGAGATATGCCATCTCTTTTATGGTTGATACCTTAGGATTGAATATTTCTAGAAGTGATGTCAACACCTTTTGGACTACAAATGACTCTTTCAGTTCCTCATAAAGTCCTCTTATGTTTTTGATGACTTCATCTAGTCAAATAAATTACTTTGATATTTTCTCATCATCATGCATCTTTAAAAAATCAAATTGCATTCTAAAGCCTTGAAGTTTATCTTTCTTTACATTAATGTTACCTTCATAGAAATTGTTCTCTTTGTCAAATCTTACCTGGGAAAAAGTGCAATCCATGAATTTAGCCAAGTTTGATTCAGGAAGTCCAACAAGGAGTGCATTCATTAGCTTACCATTATATGTGAACTCCAATTCATAACATTTAGTAATCATGACTAGAGGTTTTTCATAGCCATATTGCATTGAATCTAAAACATGTACACCGAGATATTATAAGTATTTCCTCATTGTTACCTTCTAGAATGTATATTTTTTCCTAGTGAACATGGGGGCCCTGTTGGTGTTTCCTACTTCCTGGTTGGACATTTTCCTTGACCTTCCTTCCAGTTATTAGAATGATCTTGAAGGAAATCAACTCTGATACTAATTGTTAGAAATTAGAATCATACTAAGAGCAGGGGTGAATTAATACTATGAAAATTTAATTTTTTTCTTACTCAAATTAAAGAATATTTAGCACCAACAGCAACAATCAATAGCACATAAAACTCATAAATTAGGACACAAGATATAATGTGGAAACCCAGCTGGGAAAATGGCCAATTCTTTTATATTATGATGCAATAAAAGCTACAACTTTAAGTAAATAAATTTGTAGGCTACAACCCCCTATAAGGGTTCAAACCTCTTTCTTTTTGAAAGAATAAACTTTATACTTTCTTAGGCTCCAAGCTAAAGGAAGCTCCAACTCCTTGTTTTATCAACACCCACTAAAAGGAAGCTCCAACTCCTTGCTTTATCAGAACCCACTAAAGCGAAGCTCCAAATCACTAATTAAGAAAGAACCAACCCACACAACCCTCTTCATCCTTCTTTCATACAATTTTCATGCTTAGAACATGAATAATTTCCATCTTAAAAAATAAAATTATCCCTCTCACAATATCACTACAACCTCCAAATTACTTCTCCAAAGTCATGCACAGTAGATGCTGATACTAATGCTCACACTCTGATGCATAGAACAATGTTGCTTGTAAAGTATTTAGAGCTGATAATTTTAGCCTTAACATTAGTTCAAATTCAATTTTACTTTTTTTAACTCACTGATTTCTTATTGTTCACTTTGTGTTTAATTATTGATCCACCTGTGTTATTTATGAAAAAATCTAATTTTGCAATATGCATGCTATTGTAGAGCTTTATGTATATTTAGTTGATGTTTTAAATCAATTCTATTTTTTTTGTTAAGTTTTAGGAGGCTTCTATATTTGGATGAGTGCTAAATTTGGCATAAACCACCAAATATGGACTTTATGCCAAAAGCACTACCAAGTTGTGCATGTAGTCTAGACTGAAGGAAAAATCAACACTATAGAGCAACTATTATGAACTTCTTAAAGCTCAATTCATATGCCACAAACCTTGCCTTTTGTGTCATATGCTTAAACACCAAAATCAAGATTGTAGAATTGTATCCCTGTGCTCTTAACATATGTCTAAATTGTATTGTATTAGACTTGAGGGCCCAAAGTGATATTTATAGCACCCAAAAGGTTAAATGACTATGGCCTAATTTTTTTTATTAACACACAAAATCATCGTAAAAGAAGGTCCTGGCACTACTTTCAGTGTACTGACGATATGTTAGCCAACATAAGTATTTCCATTCCTTACCTTATCAACCTTGGTCTCGGCCCACTCATAAACACATATTCCATCAGACCTCTCAAGTGAGACATGAAAATTTATGTCTAATGATACAGAGGTTTTAGTATTGCTTCTCATTTCTCAGTCTTGGACCTCCATCTCTCGGCCTCTGTCGGGACCTCTAATGGGCGAGATGATGTCAACCTTGACCCTTGTGTCACCTAAATGCCATGTTTTGTTCAAAAAATGGTGCCATGCATCACACTTATTTCTCGCGCTTTGCCACCCAAAAAAAATAAATCTTCATTCCACATGTTACTATCATGTATTACCACCTCATTATCGTTGATGTCAACATGCCATCCGAATTCTGTAGGGAGGAAGGGGTTCAAGAACTTTTGTTTTACATTGAAACCCCTTTATAAAATTTTATGTCCAGGGATGATATTTTTAAAGTTAAGTGCTTTCCTTCATATATAACTCTGTCTCTTTCCCTTTGTCTTTCTCAAGACCTTGGGGCTACATATATAAACGATGAATGATAATAGGCTAGGGAACGATGTGAAACTTTATGGAAAATAACAAGGAAATTTTCATCTATCAGGTATGTCACCTTTTCATGCTCTTTTCAACATGCAACACCAATAATCTAAGGCTGGGTCATGTCACCAATATTCATGGCACTTGGGAATAACCTCATCTCTTGCACCTATTAGCTCCGGGCCCATGAGACTTGAAACATAATGCCTTGATAAGAGAAGGGTTGCATTGTGATCATTTGAGTTCTATCATATGAATATTCCATTGCTTCTAAGCTTTATACTTCACAAATTTTGTTTAAAAAACAATTTTTTAAGAAACATAGGGTTTATAGGGAACCTTGAATATGAGAATTGTTAAGAAACTAGCTCACAAAATAGAAGAAGAGATAGATCAACAACTTCAAAATAAGCCTCTTTGAGGGGGAAGCCTACTTTACATTACACAAATGAATAATTCTTGGATGATACAAATGATAAGACCTCCTTTCTATATGTAGGAGTCCAAGGGGGTCATAATATAATCAGAGATGACATAACAATAATAATGTAAGGGCAGAAGAATAACAATAGTGGGCTTCCATGTGGCACAATAATAAAAATATGGGGACTACATGGGCACAACAATACAATAAGGGGGTTGCAATAATAACAATAAAGGGCTACACTAGTAGTATAGGGACCTAACATGCCCCTCTCCTTCAAAAAAGTGTTGTCTTGAATGCTTGAGTAGTTTTGGATGCTTTTGTATAAAATTCTCATCCTCCCATGTGGAATCATCAAGGGGTAAGTTCTTCCACTTGATAAGATACTGTGAAATTGATCGATTTTGTAGTTGTTGGATTCTTGTTGCCATGACTGCATCAGGTTCCTATATGATTTTTCTTTGTTCGTCAAGATCTGACAATATTGTTTGATCTGGGAGCTTGTCACTTATAATGTTCTTTAAGCATGAAACATGGAAAACTAGGTGCAATCAGGAAGATTCAGGAAGTTCCAATTTGTATTCCTAGTACCAATATTTTTCAACACCTTTTAAGGACCACAATACTTTGGTGATAAATTATCCTTCTTAGCTTGCTTGAGGTACATTCTCTTATATGGTTGTAGCCATAAAAATACTCAGTCACCTACATCAAAACTTCTTTCACTATGATGTTGATCTGCATGTTGTTTCATTTGATTTTGCGCCAAAGTGAGGTTATTCTTTAACAGTTGGAGAACTTGTTGTTGATGCTTGATGTGATATTTCATTGCTTAAACATTTTTATTCTTGATATGTCCTTCTATATTAAGAGTATGAGGAGTGGTAATTCCTGCCAATGCATTACAAGATATGGTCATATTCATTTCTCCTTTCTTTGGAGTTGGTTCTTGGTGTATATCCTCTTTATTTGATGTTTATTGATCGTTTTCTTCCTCCTCTTCACAATCTATGTAAAATAATTTCTTCTCAGCACACTTATGATCTTTAGTGTATTTTCTATCACAATTGTAACAATGCCCTCTTGCTCTTTTTTCTTCCAATTTTTGTGGTGTCACTCTTGCAGGTTGTGGGAGGCTAGGAGCAACAACACTTCCATCTTTATAGTTATGAGTGGTAAGATTCCTTGCTGCCATAATTTTTCTTTCAATTTTTCTAGCCAACTTGAATGCCTTCTCCAATGGATCACATTCCCAAAGGCAAACCTCATGTTTGATGTTACACTTTAATTTCCTTATGAATACTTCAATCCTATGCTTCTCTTTTATATCATTTACCGTTATATTTAATTTTTGGAAGTCCTCAATGTTCTCTATCATTGAACCCTTTTGTTTGAGATTTATTAATTGGCTAAAGAAGGTGTTTCTCTTTGTAACCTCATAATGTGCAATCATTTCATGTGAAAATTGACTAGGTGACAAGTAGATTATGAGAACAACGCCCTCTATAACATACAAACTTATTCGGTTCTAAATATAAAGGTGCAATACGTAAATTTTTTAACAATTCCACATCATGTAGATATAAATATTGCTCCATATGTAGTATCCAAGTTACTGTATCCTTGCCATAAAACTTACTCATATCTCTTTTTCTCACTTTTAAGAGTTCGATCTTAAAATGACTGTAAATTTGTAATTTTGAATATCCAAGTTCTGAAATTTCATCTTTAGGTAGCCCTCTCATTCCTCTCTCTAACTCCATAAAAATGGTCATGATTGGATTCTTCAAGAAAGACTTATGCCCAATCTCGCATGATGACCTTATAATAGACTCGTTGAGTAGTGCGAAATTATATGAAGTACCACATGTAATTGTTTTGTCATTCGGCTTTGAAAGCGATATACAAGAAACTAAAATACATTCTATTTTTTTCACGTTTTACGAAATTTGAATTTGATGCTCAAAGAGAGAGTTATGACGATTTTCCCAAGGTCACCTGTTTGAGATGGAATTTAGGAGCCTGCAAAAACCCTAACTTCACTGGATCATATCTTCGTAAATATAACGAAAGTGAAATTCGTACATGAGGTGCGACATGATTTACGGTCAAATAGTTTTATTTTAAGCTTTTGAAGAATTGTAGAAACAAAGTTATTGCGAAAATTCCACAATGACTTGTTTGAGATGGAATTCTAAAGCCTGCAAAAACCTTAACTTCCTCAACTTATATCTATGAAAATATACAGAGAAAATAATTGAAATTTGGACAAAAGGTTCATAAAGAGCTCTATTCAAATGGTTTTCAATTTCATCTTCTGAAATTGTGTAGAAAAAATGGTATAGCGAAAATTCCACGACGACCTGTTTGAAGCAACAAAAATCTAGAATCCAAAGCTCTGATACCAAATGTTAAGAAACCATCTCACAAAATAGAAGAAGAGCTAGATCAATGACCTAAAACTTATCCTCTTTGAGGTGGAAACCTCCTTTACATTACATAAATGAACAATTCTTGGATGATACAAATGAAAAGACCTCCTTTCTATATATAGCAGTCTAAGGTGTCATAATATAATCAGCGTTGACATAAGAATAATAATGTAAGGGCACAAAAATAACAGTAGGAGGCTTCTATGCGGCACAATAATAACAATATACGGGCACAACAATAAAATAAGGGGGTTGCACTAATAATAATAAGGGGCTACACTCGTAGTATATGGACCTAACAAGAACCCTATGTTGTTTGACCTCATATATGTTCAACCTTAACTATTGCTTACAACTTTTGAACCACAGGGAGTTTTTCCACAGGGGATTAGCTCAGTGAACCTTTGACATATCAAGTCCTTTTGTGGAATATTAAACAAACATATTGTAAAATCCCTCTAAAAATCAGATTATTTAACCCCCTACCAATATGAACCCAATATAGCTTCCTAATTAGAAAAAAAACCTACTTTCACTTGATATTGTATGAATCCATTTTTCATTAACATTTTGTATACCCCTTTATATTTTTCGTCAAATTTAAGTTGCATTTTTTATATTTGTCAATATAAAAACCCTTTACCCTCTATATATCCCTCAATATATTAGATATTTTTTCCTGAATATATATCCCCCAATATGAACCCACATGGTATGATATTGCTCTCCCAGTGAAGTCCCCATGATTTTGTTAAGCTGCTATGTAACATTGAAAAGGTACTTTCGTGACCTATCCATATAGGCACTTTGTGAAGGAATCTGAGTTGATCTTCTATATCAATAATCACTCCAAATATAGGCTCAATTCCAAACCTAAAGTACGTTGAACATCTAATATATCACACTTTGACATCAATGACATCGTTGTTCTAACAAACATAACAACAATGTTGTTCTTAGTCTTTGAAAATATCATCTCTAAACTATTTTGAGTCCCACTTTTATACAATACTTGGAGGGGGTAGTGTCCTCAATAGGAGGGTTGCTTTCCTTCCAAAAATCCCTATAATCTTGATAGTTGGTTTCCTTAGTATTTTTTTGAAGCCACATTTGATCTAAACTATTGATAAGTCTCATATTCTAGTAGTCTTATAAGTGTATATTGGTAGATGAGGGGATATGGCCCTTATCTTCATTGTAAATTGCTAGGAGATTACTCTGGAAAGTTTTTGCTTCTTCAAAAACCTTTCCAAACCACGATGCTAAGGCAGTCAAGGGTCATACAAGTGATTAGTATGGTTAAATATCTTAAGCACACAAACAACATAAGGAATAACATGTAAATTATCAAAATGCATAACAATCAAGGTCGTAAATGCACGATATCCTAAGGTAATAAGAGTTGTAAATGGGCATTTAAATATACATGCATGACAAAGCATTTCAGTCATCACTTATATGTCTATTTTAATAATTGAAGCATTTCAATGCATTCAATAACGAATTAATATGTATTCTTCATGCTTCATTTTATTATATGAAGGCATGAGATAATTACAATGACATGATAACATGATTAACTATATTTTAATTCACTTTTATGCATTTCCAATTTCGTATTTTAGCATTTTGAAATAGTGGGACGAATTTTAACACAATGAAGAGAAATCAAGTTCCCTTAAGATTTAATATTAGCAAGAGTTTATATTTAAGAAACAAATATCAAAATTTAAGTACTATGCACTCTAAAATTAACTATAGTTCATTAGTACTGCTTTTATCCCTAGATCCTAAGCCTATGTTCCATTTTAGTATCATTTTAAATGTTTTCGATTTTGACGCAATATTTTGATATTGCAAAGGAGATATTATTCTTACTATTGTACAATAAAATGAAATCAAAATGTCATTTTGTTATAATTCTTGATCAACACTCATCATGGTGTTTTAGTTTTCGTATGGTGATTAATGTTAGAGTGTCCTCATTCATGGAAATGAGCTCATGATGTTTCTTGAGAATATTTTCACTTCGCATAAGAAAAACTTGAGAAGCCATATTGTTATTAAATATTATTATATTTTATATATATCAAGTGATAAGTTATTTGGCATATGTTCCTCCCCCAACAAACATTTGTGTTATCACACCACTTGGTTAGGTCTACTTTAGCACATAGGTTGCAAGCCACTACTATCATATCTCTACTATACCTACCACATTCCCATAAAATCCCTTTGCCATTCTTCAATGGAAGAAAAAATAATGGTATGATGACTTAAATGGAAGTGTCAAACGCTTATTCTAGACCATGAGATGACAATATTCAAAGAGAAGATCCTATAGACTAAAGTTGAGAAAATGAAACATTTGAATATCCAATTATGCCTCATGAGAAGGGAAGGACTTCCATCCATGAAGATAATACCTCAAACTTTTCAATAGCAAGTAAACCCTCATTGATTCCCACTACATCCTCATTTCTCTTTTCATTAATTATATAAAATGGGTATATTGATCTTCTCTACTTCGTGTAGTTGGTCCAACAATCCACCTCCAAAACAAAATGTCAACTATATTCTCATGCTCATGGAAAATATCACATGCTCACCCCATGCCCTAAAGATAGGGACATAGTTTCTTTGCAATTCTAATCGTTCGCATATGTATGTTTTAGGTGATATAATTAAAATAATGTTAGTAATTAAGTTACCATTTTGAGATTTATTTTTCTACCTAATTATTTTAAATTTTGATGATTTAGGTCCTTTTAGAATTTGCTACCAAATGTAGAAAATGATTTTTATAGAAAAAGAATTAACCTTATCTACCTATTAACTTACTCCTATACAAAACACTCTTTAATATTTTCATAGTTTTAGAGAATATCTAGAAATTTCATATAAAAATGAAATTGATAAGAAAGTATTGAATTATTAAGTAGGTATCATATTTACCACCTCAATTAAATGGCGCTTGTCCCACTTCACCCACCAATGTGTTCTTTTGGGATACTTTTTTTGTGACTACTAGAATTGACAATTGTGGTAGTCTCATACTCATGTGATAGGGGGTTGATTTCATCTATTACGATTGTAACTAATAGGGAGGTCTTGTACTCATGTGACGGGTTGATTCCGCCCACTACAACTATAACCACTAGGTATACGAAATCCACTACCGCTATAACTACTAGGTTCAACATTTGGCCAACCCCGAATTTTGTCTAGTACGATTATAACCCCTTGGGAGGTCTCATACTCATGTGACTAGGGTCGATTCCATCCACTACCACTATAATCACTAGATGTCTAAATCCACTACCACTATAACCACTAGGTTCAATATGTGCCCTACCCCTAACCTAAACACACATAAGTGTAAATTTGAATAGAAAACTCTTTAACTTTTTGTGTAAGATACTTTTCCAATTAATTTACACTTTAGGGATGATCTTTTATGATACTTATCTCATTATTATTTTACATTATAAATTCTAGCAATATCTATTTTCTTAAAATAAGTTAAAATCCCTAAAACAAAAGTTCAAGGCAAAAGTTCTTATAAATTAATTGAACTAATATCTTTGAATAAACTAAAAAGGAAAAACAATAATTTATCTATTTATTAATTTACTAATGTACAAATATTCTCTAATATTTTTAAGGTTATAAAACATATTTAAAAAATTCATCTAAACAATAAAATTGAATTCAATTAAATGGGAAGTGGTCCCATTTTATCTATCAATGTGATTTGATAAGATACCGGTCTCTTTCCCTTTTCAACACATTATTTTGGTATTTTTCTATTTTACATTATAATTCCAATAATAAGAATTTTTAAACAAATTCAAATTTTAAGTTATAAATTTTTAAAACTAAAATGTTGTTAATTTAAATAAATTTTTTTAATAAAAATATTATTAAAATTAGAGGTAGTTTAATGAGGCCATAATTTTTGTGGAAAAATAATGGAAATTTTGATATGATAAATTTTGGAAATTTTGGTAGTCTAATGAAGTCACAAATTTTCAAGGAAAATAATCGAAATTTTCAAGGAAAATAATCAAAATTTTGATGTAATAAATTTTGGAAATCTTAGTTACTACTGTCAAGCTTTAGGATTTTGGGTGCTTGAGGGGTTCTTGATGGTGGGGAATCTATTTCCAGCCTAAGAAATGAATCACACTGGTAAGATTAAATTTCTTCAAAAAAATTTGCTAAATTCAGGAGATTCACAGAGGCAAAATTGTGGTCCAGTTAGACAAATAAAATTCAATAAAAAATAAATTTATTTACTTATTAATTTTTTACTACCTGACTGCCTTATTTACTTTTCTGTAAACTAGATATAACATGAATTTATAACTAGAAAAATTATTCATTAAACCTTATAACAACAACCAAAAATGTGACAAATGAAATTTAAAACAAAGTAAAAAAAATAACGTAGGACTATGGCCACCAATTAATAGTCTCACTATAAAACATAAAAACCATTCCTTTTTATTTCTTGTCCACTTCAATTAAGTTGATTCTACTGCTTGTCCACTTCAACTAAGTTGATTTTACCTATAAATATGATTCTCTGAGATACTTTGTCCCCTCCTTTTGCCAAATTCTTTAAAAACATCGTTATCATACTTCATTATTATATGTAGAATAGTCTCCACTCCACAAATTATGTGCCCTCATCCGCGCATTTAAAAACTTAGATGTACGCTACCACATTCTCGTCCTCCGTCTGTTTTTTCTCACACATTTAAGGAGACCAGATTTGCTGATTTTTTTGCTGCAACAACCAAAAGGCGACACCATTAAGGGGCCACATAACGCCTTTTAGGGTTGGAATTTCAGACAAATTATTCAATTTATTGAATGGTTGTGATTTTTATATTGAGTTTAATTGTCATATGTTTTTAATCGAAATTCAATGATCCAATTCTTTGTTAGATCGAAATCTTTTGTATTTAAAATGTATCCTAGCATCCAAAAAAATTCCAACCTATTCCATTTAAATATATTTAATAACGCGAATTTATTGTTTCAGATTTTTGTAAAAAGTTAAAAGACCGGAGGCATAATCAGATTTTGTAAAAAGTTAAAAGACCAAAAGCATAGAAAGTTTAGATTTAAAGCTTAAGAAAAGTTCATATTCTTGCTAAAATTTAATTATCAAAAAATTTGAGAATATACATTTTAAAATTAAATGATTAATATATTACTTTATTTTCTTATTCAAATTAAAAAAAATTGAAATGAATGATGATTATATCAAAAATTTCAAAAAAAGTTCATTAAATCTTTTTCTCGTAAGGATATTTGTGTTTACTTATCTCCAATATTCACCTTGCATATTGGTATAGGATGAAACAAAGAAAATTCATTAAATCTTAATTCATGAAATTTTCTCTTATAAGGATAATCTTGTTTACTTTTCTTCAACATTCACCTTGTATCTCTGTATAAGATAATCAAAAAATAATGAAAGACAAAATTCATACTGCAATGTGAAAAAACATGTAAGTAAAATCTAATAACATAAATAATGAAATTTCAAATTTAAAGTTCAACACTCACAATGAGACATTGGATATTAAAAGTAAGTTTAAAGTGATCTCCACATCTTAATCATTATTCTTAATGGATCCAAATATATTTAACAACACGTGTGTTATTATCCTTTGTACCAATAACAACAAAAAAAACCCTCTAATTAAATTCCACAAGGTCTTCTATTTTAGATTTGAACACAATAACTATAATAAACAAAAAAAAAATGAAAAAATGAGTTTTAAAATTTTTACAAAAAAGTTATATATATTTTAGTGAAAAGAAACTCTCTAATTAAATTCTACATTATCTTTTATTTTAGGTTGAACACAATAACTATAATAATTACTATCATCAACAAAAAATTAAATTTTATTTTTTTTAAAAATCATATATTATTTAACTACATTTTAATATAAATTACTTATCTTTTAATATAAAAACTATTATTTTTCATTATTATTTTCATTTTTTTTAATACACCAATTATCTGTTTTTCATTATACAAACTAACCTTTATTCCACCCTTTTTTAATATAAAAATTCAAAAAAAAATATTTTTAATAAAAAACTATGATTCACGAAACACATCCGTATCGTATCAGCATAAATGTATTTTCCCAGAAATCGGATCATACCGGTGAATTTTCGAACTTTTATGCCGAGTAGGGCAAACTTGGTAACTATGTTTTAAACGACTCATTTTGTACAGATACATATCCTCTCCTTTCGTCTCTGAAGCCTTAGCTCTGGAGGTTTGAAGAGTGTTATGCACCATTCCTGCTCTGAAATCTCAATGCTCAAACTGGTGCACTTCTCTGATGCTCATACATAACAATATCGCTTTCCACTTGGCATTCACACTACTGAGCCTTCACTCTCTCTTTATACTACGGAACAACATATCTCTATAAAAACAACCCATTACCACATTTATATGCCACGTATGCATAAACGCTTGACAGAGTTTAAGGCCACTTGGCACATAATAGACTTATAGCGTCACAGAGCGAGAGAAAACTTAGACAACCTCCCCATCAGATTAAACTGCACATTATATAAAAGCTGTAGCTTACAGGATATAAGCAAACAAAACCATAAATGGCACTCTTTTTCTAGCAGTAAGGGCGTTACAGTAAGGAAACAAAAAACACAGATGGATTACTAGTTCTAGTAGTAAGCGCGACACTTGTGATTGGAGTCTAAGGTGCACCCTCTACCGCCACCACCACTGCCAGTACAGCCAGGACCTTCCAAGCTCATAGCACACAACTCACCACACTTCCGCTGCACACACTAGGCTGAAAAACTCAACAGATCTCCACCACAATGCACAGTTGAGCCCTCCTTTGCACGGATCCTCTACAACACTTCTCAGCACACTCTTAATGCTCGACTTGCACACACAGTTGGCTCTCACACTCATCCCTCAACCTTGCTCTGATACCATGACAAAGAGAGGAGAGCTAACACTCATCCCTCAACCTTGCTCTGATACCATGACAAAGAGAGGAGAGCTACAGAGATGCACAAAACAAACAACTCACAACTTGTTTTTATTTTATGACTGAAACATGTATTATACACAGCATAGATCTTTCTTGAGTCGATAGGGTGGTGGCTTCATCAAGAAGCTTCCCCCATTGTCAACCATCTCTAGAAACTACATTTAATACATCTGTTGAATTCTAGATTCAACATTTAAAGTTTCTGTTTAATTATGGCCGCTTTACGCTTACTAACACCGTCATACAGTGGTTGTGATTAATGGTCTAACAAAAAGACCACATGAAAAATAACAGATTAGCATAAGCTTGAAGAGCCTTTCTTGGAAATTGTGAGCTAGCTAGATCATGATGAGACATATTTGAAGGGGTTGATATAGCCTTCTGGGAGCCATGGTGGAAATTCACACTCAACAAGCATTCCCTCTCATTGAAAGGTTTCATCTTTCGGGCTTTCTGCTATGATTGTCTCGCTGGTAGTAAGATGTTCCTTATCCCTATGACATGAAGTGTTTGGAATGCTTGCTTGCCTTTCCTTTCTTTGCAAAAACCCTTGTTTTTCTTTGATGAAAGGCTTAATTCCATAGAATATTGAGTTTAGCTATTTGGCAACGTGGAGAAAGTTGGAGGTGGAGGCGGGGGAGGGCATTGAATTCCCAAAGTGCCTGATAGGATTCGAAAAGTTGAGCGAGCTTTGACGAAAAGAAAATATAAGTTTGTAATTATACCTTCCACTAGAAACAGGACCTCTTCCTGGTCCCTCACTTGTCAACCAAGCAAATTCTTGATTGCCAAATGTTAATCACCAATGTTTCTGATCTCTTGCGCTTCCATGGCTACGAAGAAGCATTTGGTGTGCTAAGGAAGGTATTCGTCAAATTGTTCAACCCCTTGGCCATGCTAGGGATGAGGAGGTTGATGGCCTCATTCTTTCCCTATTCTTCTACCATGCTCTTGTTTGCAAACCATGGATAAAAAATAAGAAAATCCATTGCATTCAATTCGAAGCACCACAACCTTCGTTGCCCTCCAAAAGCCAGAGAGTTCATCAACTTGCGGAGCTCTTCGAGTGTTGGAATCAATGTATCTCTATGGGGTACATGTTAATTCCATCTCCCAAGTGTGTTTTGAATGCAATATCATTGTCCAACCTCCACCCTGCCCTGGGCATTGAATGAGGCATGCAAGGATGAGAGAGATTTCCACCCACCCTTAATGATTAATGCACTAGGATACACTAGTATTGGGGGCATGATTAGTAGTGGATATCAAGGAGGAACCCAAATCTAGGATTCTAGGATATCGCTTTGCTAAATCTGAGCATTGGAAGGCATAGGTCACAATTTGGGGTGATTCTAGATTCATTCCTTTTCCTGAAGCTTGCTCTTCTACCCCTTTATTAGCTAGGAAGTTTGATAGGAAATGTTCCTTTTTCCTAACATGAGAGAAAAATATTGCTTCTTGCTGAGAGAGAATTGTGCAAGATACTCCATACTTTGATAATGTCACCAATTGGAGGGGCACTTAGAGAGAGGGGACCCATTATGGAGTTTTTGTGTCGCTGTTGTAGCGGCTGCAGCCACCCTCCAAAATTTTAGCCTGCACCAATTTTGGAGCCTCCCCTAAAGAGTTTCTCTTGATGATTACACACACTTAGGCTCACTCCCTGAGCTCGTTTGAGTCTTTATATTCACCTTGCTTTCTCACTACATCCAAGTCTCTACATGCTGATGTTTGAGTCATGCTTGCGACCATGTTCTGGTCATGCTCAATGTGTTTGCTTCGTATATTTCTGTGGTGTTCGCCATGAAAGCATATGTCTCACTCAAACATGGAGTCATATTTGTTGCCACGCAAATGTCATATCGATCATGAACATTCAATCATGAGTGTCGCGCTTGTCGCTTGCATCGTCGGTCAATCATGCTGAACATGTGTGTATGCATGGTTTCATTGTTCATTTTCAAGTCATCCGAGTGTGTGTTCATATCATCACCTATGCATCTTTCGATTGTTCACACACTTAGTCATTTTTTTTGAAGTTCTGACGATCAGACTCCTCACTGACAACCAAACCATCACCCTACTTTCGACTTGATCTATTGTCAACCAGAACAATACATAAGCACCAAGCTATTTCTTCAAAGTTGTGCTGCCCGCAAGAAACTCAAGTAGCACTCATGCTGGCTACCTAGAAAATTGATCGATTGTTCATCTTAAAAATTCTGCAGTGCTCATGATCAGGCCTCCCTCTGCCCATCAGTTAGCTCAGCTCAGAAATTGCGCAGAGATGATTAGCAGGCCGGTCTTTTGGCCTTAGTGTAGTTTTCAAAGCCAACAACTCCCAGCAGTAGAATGTATGTTCCCTCTAGGAATTGCATAATTTCTGCTGCCAATGACCCTAGCAGCGAACTCGCAATTCCCTCTAGGAATTACATAGTTTCTTCTGCCAATGACCCCAGCAACCAACTGCATGTTCCCTCTGGGAATTGCACAATTCTGTTTTCCAATGACCCCAATAGCCAACTGGTAGTTCCTTTTGGAAATTTCGTAGTTCTAGCTGCCAGTGACCCTAGTATCCAGTTGGCAATTCCCTCCAGGAATTGCGCAGTTTTGGCTACCAGTTTGTTAGGCACTTCCCCAAAACAATTGTGCTATCCCTGCGAGTTGATCCTTCATGCATCCTAGCTTTTTCATCTGGAAAATTTTGCAAATTTGGTTGTCCAACCCCTGCTCATTGTTCATTTTGAAAAATGCACAGAGCATGCCTGCCTTGCCTTCCTGCAGCCCAAACCGTCCATCCCACAATTTGTGCAATTGCCCCTCCCAGTGGAGCCAAACCTTGCAGATAGTCAATGTCGACTCAGATTGTCTATCTCCATCTCTCAGTGACTCTTGCGTAGTTCTCATCAGTAGTTTCCTGGAGCCATCATCCCACATCACAGCCTTGCTTCCTCTCATGTTCACCTGCATTCAAATGATCATGTGTCATGGTAGACTAGGAGGTTTTGGATTTGATACCGTCTCATCATGAGTGACTCCAAGTACAGGTACACCAAAAAAACATGTCAAGATGAGGAATGAGATGAATGAAGGGAGCACATGCACATGGATAGGTTCACCAACAAATGCACAAATGAAGCATGCAAAGTGGATCAACCCAACGAACATGCATCTTCGTGAGCAAGTGAGCATGTCAAGCCTTCCGGTATGAAAACAAGGAACAACATGCTAAAGATTCATCAAGCGAACCAAGGACCATCAAAGACTCTGTGCACTTCACCATGAAAAGGTGAAACTATGATACTCCATGAAGACATCCATCACTCAGTAGCACTGTAGCTCGACATCCACTCCAATAGTAGCATCAATGTACCAGCATTGTCATGTCATGTCGAGTCATGTTGCCCATATCTCCACTATGGGCTTGTTTCTAATCAATGTTATGTAATGTGAAATTCCAACAGACCCACTTGTTGAACATAGAGTCATGTAAGACAAAAATTCATGGAGGTCAAACAGTCATGAGGGTAGTCAAACAACCACAAGGGTAAGTTTCACCCTTGGCTATAAATACCCCCCTCATTTGTACATGGAATGACTTTTCACCTCACCTCCTCTCACATAGCCAAGAGAGTGTGTAATCTTTTCTTTGAGGAGTAAGTAGTGTCTCCAATGCCCCGCTGATGGGGTTAGTGATGCATGCTGTAACAATGCGTTTTGGAAATTTTGCTTAATTCAAAATCCTGTTAACAAGCCAGCATGTTTTCACACATGTATTGTATTTGTTGTAAGACTGATCTCTAACACTTCTAATACATTTTGCTTTAACCTGTGTTATACATCTGAACTGATTCATTTGTTGTAATGCATAATCTATTAATGGAAATGTGTTGTATATGTTGTTAATGATGTCCTATCTATGTCGACTGCTCTGTTGAACCTAAAAAAGACCTTTCACATGAACCTTTCTGTAACAACCATTGCACTCATTCAGACTATTCCATGAGTGTTATATGTGTTACCTTACCTTGTATGTTGTAACTGCCGCATCCAAGTGGACTGTGCCACCGAAAGTTGTGTATGTCCTTTGTGTTGTGTGTTCCTAGCCGACTTGGGACTGATCCCTTTCAACCTGCAACTCACCTTCACCTTCTTCCCCTCACAGGAAAAGAACTATTGACACAAGTACACTTACACTCACCAGGCATGTGAACCTCACTTCTCGAAGACAAAGTGAACCACTCTCATGTGCTGACAAGCAAGAGTTGAGGAAAATCCTTAAGATAATCATAATTGGGTCATCATACCGGATGGGACTCCCACACCAAACAGTGTGAGGTCTAGTTGGGACTGCATACCGAGGTGACCCCCCTGAATGTTGGCAGGTCCAACACCGTCAACATTTCTGGTGCTAGAAGGAGGGAAGCTAGTTGTACATGGATGAAATTCCGCTCACACTCACTCACCAACCATTTGGTCAAAGTAGTAACTTACACTTGCTTAATTATGACTCTCTTGTTGGTTACTCCACATCTACTAGAATTAAACACGAGATTTTGTATCAACACCTTCACTCCGTCCATCCCATCATTCGCCAATTCATGAAAGCAGTCGAACTGATGCCAGGAATACAATATCTTCCACACTCATCTAAGAAGTAAAATCCACTCCCATAGTGGTTGTTGTATCATCAGTGGAAGAAGCATTCCTTGCTACTCTTGAAGTTTTGGAAGAAGCTATTGAAGACAGAGAGGAACCTCCAATCTTCTTTGAAGACGAAAAAGGCACTCTTGTGCTCTTGGGATCAAACTCTAGTACAGGAGGTGAAGGGGAAGGAAGTGGAGGAAGTGGAGGTGGAGACAAGCTGATAGACTCAGATCTAGAACCATTAGATTTTGAAGGAGAGAAAGAAGACTAAGATGACGAACAAGATGAAGAGATGGCTTACCCAAATCTTGAATGGATGACTTAGGGACCATTGGCTCTCCCAGCTATTTTGCACAAGATTGCAAAGCGAGCAGAGAGAATGGACATCAAGTTCAACCCTAACATCATGGTGAAGGAAGAAGACCTTATAGACAACTTCTACCTATAGCTGCAGACCCTTGAGGTACATTGTGACGATGTAGCATGTAGACTGTTTCCATGTATCTTGGATGGCCACACAGCTGCTTGGTATCATAACCTTCCACCCAACTCCATACAGAACTAGGGTTCTTTCAAATGTGTGTTCCTTGAAATGTTTGCTAATGATAAGACCCCAACAATGCTACTCAAAGAATTGGGAAGCCTCGGGATGGAGGGAAAAGAGAAAATGAAAGATTTAAATCAGAGGTTTATGCATATTTTGAACAAGTTTGCAAAAGACACCAAATCTCATGACTCCATCACTGTCGACTATTACACATTTTCACTACCAACCACCATTGCGCAATGCATCAAGCGAGCTGCGAAGCTAACACTTTTAGAAAGCTACAAAGAGGCTATTGCTGTTGAGAAAGACTTGCATTCCATTCGAGTCATCGAGGATGATGAATCAACAAAAGACTCCAAGGATGCAAGCAGAAAGCCCCAATCAACAACAAGCAAGGGTAGAGACAAGGAAGCAACTGACATTGATACCCTCACTTTCCTCGTCAAGAACTTGACCACCGAAATTTCCAAAATCAAGCAATGGAAGATGGACACATTCGTAAATAGTCATCTGCCTAGATAGAGACATGCAAGAAGTTCACCAACCGACTTGTCAAGCAACAGTTGGTTCAGTTCAAAATTTGCGCAGGAGCCTATGTTCAAACTCGATAAATGTGATGATCCTAAGTATTGTTCCTTCCACGAAGAATTTCACCCTGAGAACTCTTCTTCAGATTGGAAGCGAGTTGTTACCTCTGTCTATACTCATACACTCGATGCATGTGGTGACATAGAGGAGCATCCAGAAGACATTGATGCTAACGAAGAGTTTTGTACCTAATGAAGCACCAAGTTCTGGGCATGTGGTGAATGCATACTAGTGCTCACAAGTAGTCTCGAAGACGAACACCGAGAAGCAGCCCGAAAAGCAAAATGATCATTACCATCTTAGGAGTAAAGGGGCTCCCCCTACACTTGGGGAGATGCAAGAGAAGGTGAGACAACTAATGAAGAAGGCCGACCCACCAGCTGTCTCAAAGAAAAAAACACAAATCAAGTCTGAGAAGACAGTGGCAGATAAGAGCATGTCCATAGGCCGCAAATTGCAAAACATTCCACTGGACAGCATGAGCATCCATTCCACCCTCGACACCTTCTTAGTATACCAACTCTAGATTACGGCATAGTCGATGACATGAAGAAAACATGGTTGAGAATTAGTTTTTTCGAGCTAGCCAAAGTCCAGAGTCAGTGAAATATCCTGTTGCACGCATTGGGACAAACAACAATAGACAATGGGGCCTCCACCAGCAAGGAAGCAAGCACACCTCCTGGATCACTATCCAATGTGATCAATACACTCCTCATGGAAGAAGAAATCTCAAGTTTCCCCCCATTCCTGCTTTCTTTCAAATTTTTCAACTACAATGTCCACAATTGCTTGGTTGATTTTGGCACGACAGCCAATATCATGCTACTCTCCATTGCTAAGAAGATCAATGGATGATGGAGCGAAAAATCCACAAGAATTATCCAAATTGATAGAAAGTTAGTACCAGCCATTGGTGAACTATGAGATGTGATCATCTAACTATCCCATGATAGTTGAGTCCACCAGTGCATCAACATAGTTGTCATGGACATACCAGAAGCATATGGTCTGCTACTCAGTAGAGACTGGTCCAGCAAGCTAGATGGATACTTTGCCGCAGACTGGTCTCGCATGTGGCATCTATACAAGGGTAGATGTAACCAAATCTGGGTGTTATTGGAGAGGTATATGAAACACAATGTCGCTCCCCTTAATCGTGAGAATGAACCATTGGCCTTCGCATAACTCATGTTTTGCAATTTCTTCCTGGAAAAGACATTGGAGCGTTATCTTACATGGCCAACCCCAACCTCTTCAAAAAAGAAGTTGCGACTCCTTCCTTGCCCAACTGATGATAATGAAACTTGTACAGTTTGTTTTTATGATAGTGGCAGTAGTAGCTACACTGGTAGTAGCAACAGTACTAGCACGCTAAACAGTCCATATATAGACAAGTTGTGGGCCATGAGTCTTAGAAAATCAGGAACACATAATGGCTCAAGGATGGAGTGTATCTTATCCATCCAAAAAAATGAACGATGTGTGATTTCAAGTTTTCTGAAGTCCGAAGTCACAAACTATGATTCTCAAGCAGTCATGCTGAACACATGAAGGATTGACACCATGAATGAATAGAGCAACCTCAGAACCCACCATGATCCAAAGACGGCCAATCTTAGTAGAAGTTACACACTACAGTAGCAACCAATTGTTGACAACTTGATCGAACAATATCGAGATGGTTCTACATGAGTAGATGATGACCTGAGTACCCATTGCACCTGAGAAATCCAACATGAGATTCCAGGTAAAGGAGGAGACAAGTCATTGTAGCTAAGAACAAGTAACACATACATGTTGTTTATCCTCCTTTTGCCGAAAATATTGACTAACATTTTAAGTGTTTGGATTACTCACTTGGTTTTCAATTTCAAACCTTGCACATAAGAAATATGGGAAGATTCGCTTACACATTGACATTAGAAAGTTGAATCCTTCTTTGAATAAAAACAACTACCCTGTGCCATCATTCGAGCCCATGTTGCACATAATACCTGAAACAGTGGTGTTGTCTTCACTTGAAGGTCTTTTGGGATGCCACTAGGTTTCGGTAGCAAAGCTCGGTGGACTTGCACTAGTCCACGAGAAACTTGGCTCACACATGTATCGTTTGCAACCACTTGATGGTAGGATTTATAATATTTCTATCAAAGGCCAAGTTCTCAAACACTAGTTTCAGTAGGTCGGGTCACGCTTGTGCCATGTACATAGTCTGCTTACTACTTGTTGTTTTCATTTGGTTTGTTTTCCCTATTATCTTTGCTTTTTCTTTGTCTGATTTTGCTACTATTTTGTTCATGTTCTTTTTTTTTTGATAAATTACTATTTTTGTTTCTGGAAATAAGTGTTGCCAACTACTATTTTTTGGCTTTTGAATAGAGTATGTGGCTAAAATTTGAAGAGACTTGTGACACTGCAACACTTGGTCTGTCTTGTGTATATTTTCTCTCTGCTTGGTTACAAGCTTTAGCTGATGAAGTGTTGCTAGAAAATATGAATCGTCTGTAAGGGAAGCTTTGATCCAACCGTGAACCTTTTTCCACACTAGGAAGCCCCATGCCTATACTTAGCTTTCTTCTCTGTGTGTTTAAGCTAATCCAACTAGTAGAAATCAAGAAGGGGAAAATCTAAACAAGCTAACCTATGTCAAAGGTATTACATGCTTCTCTAAAGGAACAACCTCTTCTGTTCTCAATAATTTGAGATCCCTCTTCCACCCCAAAAGTAAATAAGTGCCTATGCATAGTTCTCTTAAAAGAAATACAAAGGCAAAAGAAGAGAAAGGCTTCCTGCAGAGAGAGTTGAAGCATGCAACTCAACCGTGGTATTGATGAGGCTTGCTGGTAGTGGAGCGATGTGTGTGTTCCTGCGTGACTTCATTGGGGTATTGTCTAGGCCTACTGGCAGCGGAGAAAAACAATAGATGAAAACTTATACTTTGAAAATTTTCAACTTACAAAGTAAATTACCCTTCGCAGATCCAAAACATTGAGATCTAAGCTAAACTTTTGATTATGTTTGACTGAGTTGGCAAAGGGCGAACCATGTATGTGCATGGGGTAAGTGCAAAAACTGAAGTAACCTGCATAGTGACTCAATACTTCTTGAAATACCAAGGCAATGTGCTACCAATGAACCAAGAAAGAGAAGCTGGAGTTCTACCAGTGTGTCGCCAAGTGTTGTAGCGGCTACAACCACCCTCCAAAATTTTGGCTTGCATTAATTTCACAACCTCCCCTGAAGAGTTTCTCTTGATGATTGCACACAATCGGACTCACTCCCTAAGCTCATGTGAGTCTTTATATTCACCTTACTTGTTCATTGCATCCAAGTCTCTGCATACTAGTGTCCAAGTCATGCATGCGACCTTGTTTTAGTTATGATCAAAGTCTTTGCTTCGTATGTGTCTATTGTGTTCACCATGAAATCATCTGTCGCACTCACACATAAAGTCACATTCACTGTCACACAAATGTCATCTCGATCATGAATGATCAATCATGAGTGTCGCGCTTGTCATGCTTGTTGCTTGCACCTTCGGTAAGTCATGTTGAAAATGTGTGTCTGGATGGTTTGGCCACCCATTGTCAAGTCATGCGAGTGTGTGTTTGTATGATCACCTATGCATCTTTTCACTGTTCACACACTTAGTCATTTTTCCTGAATTTCTGATGATCAGACTCCTCACTGACATCTAGACCATCACCCTTCTTTCTAGTTGATTGACTGTCAACTAGAACAAAGCATAAGCACCAAGATAGTTCTCTCAAGTTGCGCTACCCACAAGAAACTCAATCATCACTCATGCTGGCTACCTGAATAGTTGACAAACTGTTCATCTCAGAAATTGCGCAGTGCTCATGAGCAGGACTCCCTCTTCTCATTTGTCAGCTCAGCTCAGAAATTGTGTAGAGATGATCAGCAGGCTGGCCTTCTGGCCTTAGTGCAGTTTTACCAGCCAACAGCTCCCAGTAGCAGACGACCTGTTCATTCCAAGGAATTGCGTAGTTTCTACTTCCAGTGACTCCAGCAGCCAACTAGCAGTTCACATTGGAAATTGCACAGTTCTAGATGCCAGTGATCCCAGTAGCCAACTAGCAGTTCGCTCTGGGAATTGTGAAGTTCTGCCTTCCAATGACCCCAGCATCCAACTGGTAGTTCCCTCCAGGAATTGCGCAGTTCTAGCTGCCAGTCTCTCGGGCAGTTCCCCAGAAAAACTGTGCAATCCCTACCTGTTGACCCTTCATGTGGCCTCATGTGTTCTGTTAACTCCCAGGTTGTTCCCTTTGACTCTAAGGGAATACGGCCGGGGTAACCACTAACCAATCTTTGGATTGCAACTTCTAGCCAAGCTGTAATTAGAGAGGGCTCTCTCTTTATAATTTGTCTCTGTTCTGATGGTATTTTAGGCTAGATGTGAAGCTCAACTTTGGTTTAATTGTTTAGTTGGAAAGGTTCAGTCAAAACGTGTATGCTCTTACCATAATCTTGCATGACATTGGGCAATGGAGTCAGTGGTCCTTTGGTTTGGTGTGTTGTGTTGATACTTGTAATGAAAGCTGCAGAGCAAGATAATTGTCTGAGGAATAATGCTTTGGAATTGAGTTTGGGTATGATATGTTTAGTATAAGAAAGGCAATTAAGGATCTTTCTATAAACTGATATGAAAAGAAAAGCGATTGTTACCTGGAAGCATTTAAGAATTTCTAGATAGCATTCACAACATGGAACTAAATCTAACATGAGCATTTAAGAATTCATGTCTATTTTAGTCCTGAAGAAAACATTTACAACAACATAAGATTGAGCACAGGGTGCGAGGAAACATGTCCTGAACTATTCTTTTTCTTTATTTCCAAATATGATGGAAACATGAAAATGAAATAACATAGGGAAACATAACAGAGTTTAAAGAAAACATATCATTCCACCAGACAACACAGGGATTCTGCGACAGCACTTAGATTATCAACAAGACACCTGAGTTCCAGGAAATCACTGAGCTGAAATTGCTCTTTGTATTAAACTTTTTTGAAAAGTACAGAGTATACATGCCTCAGAGTAAAAATTCCCAACCCCTTATGCGTTACTAAGGGGAGTATATATACAAGATTTACATAAGAAAATATCTGAATGGAGAGTAAATGTTCCATAAATGCTCAACCAACTGCTGGAGTGTAGCCGCTGAGAGAGTAAATGCTGTAATCACTTTTAGTCCCTTAGCTGTCAGAAAATGGTCAGAGACTGCTGACTTGGTGGCTCTTGGAGTTGGCTAAGGGTACACCGCAAAAATTTACGCATTTCTTTATCTTTTGGCTAGCCATCATAGTCTACATGCTGAGTCAGCATTCAGCTGCTTTTAATGCCCACTTTATCCTTCTGTTTGTCTTGTATTGACCTGGAGTTGGCAGTGACAGCTGGAGCTACCGTGGCAGAATTTGAAGCATTGCTTGCCACCAGTCTTCCTTAGGCATCTAATGCCTCCTAATCTTTATTAAGGTCTCATCGGCCTCTATATACCTATAAAAATTAGGAGGAGTCTCAAAAAGGTGGTTCACTTCATTTTAAATAAAGAATAGGCCTCCCAGTTTATCATATAAACTCTGTCCTGAGGGAGGTCCTGTCTGTTCAGATGTACTACTAGATGCAGTAATCTGATTCTCAATATATGTTGCCATTCTATTGGCAAACTGATCCTGGGAGACTAATTTTCCTGCACTAGTTAGGAGGCTGGGCAGGCCTTTTGCTTGCAGTTTTTCCAATTTGACCTTGAATTCCTCCACACCTGCTGTGATCTCATAACACTTCCTCTCCACAGCTTGTATATAATTCCTGAGAGTGAGCACTTTCTTGGCAGTGAGAACGGCTTCTGTTCTGTTGGGGATACTTATGGCTGCCAGTTCCTCTTGCTCCTGCCTGTTTAGGAATTCTATTATTTTGTTGGCTTGTTTTGGTCTGTTTCCCAGCAGTGTTTTGGCCTTATTGATTTCTATATGTGCTTGGCCCAGCAATTCCATCTGCTGATGTATCGTTTTTATTGATTTCCATTGTTGGGTGATGGATTTGCTTATTTTGGCCCATAAGATCCTTTTTATTTCGGCCATGGCTGTTTCCAGATTCAATTATTTTTCTAAGGCCTTTATCTTGTCCTTGAGGGCCTTTATTTCTCTGCCCTGCTCTACCACAGTTATCTTAGATTTGTCATATTTGGACTCCAGCTCTGCCAATTTCTCCTTGGCTTTCTTTATTTCATTGGCCTGGAGTTCCATCTCTTTGACAGCCTTGGTCAATTACTCTACACTTGGATTGGCCTCATGCGCTGGTGATGTGCCTGCTGCTTCTGTTGTGGGGGCCACTGCTGCCCCTGATGTTACTGCTGTTGTGGAAGTAGTTGGAGGAGCTTGAGAAGTAGATTCTCCCTGTTTGTCTTGTATTGCTGCTTCCAGCTCTTTCTCCAATTCACGGATCCTCTGATCCTACTGCAATAAGAGGTCTAGCTGGTCCTCAACCTGTTTCTGCTTTTGAAGCTCAACTATTTGAGGGTGCTCAGTGGGGGGTAGCTTCAATCTCTTCCTCAATGCATTGAGATCATCATCCTTCTTCTTTATGAGGGCCTTTACACCTGTCGGATCACTAGGATCATGCCCTAGATCAACAATGATCTCCTCAAGAGACTTTATTCTATTGTCCTTGGCCTTAGAGGACATCCTCTCAATATCTAGCTGAGTGTTGGTGTTTTTCAAGGAATATTTCAACTCATGGGCCAATGTGGCCTTTTCTATCAAGGTGGCATAGACCATTTCCCCAGTCTGCTTGTGGAGTTCAATCTGGTCCATGGGATGTATGTCTTTAGCTAGGACCTCCACCCTTGTCTTTATGAAATCTGCAGCTGTCTTAGGCTGCGGCCCTTTGGGCTTAAAATGACTGAATATCATTTTTTCTTCTTGGATGTCATAAACAAACATCAGTCTCTCTTGCAGGGCTGGTGTAGCATCTATAAACTGTTTGTATATCTCATCCCTCAATAGCTCATTCTGTGCCTTTATTTGCTTAAAAGAAGCCTTGGTGCTTTTGGGCTTCTTGCTTTGTTGTGATGGAGAGGACACCTCCAAGCCAATCTGTAAAGTTTGCTCCTGCTGAAAGGAGCTTGTCCCTGTGTGCTGGCTGCCCTCCCTGTCCTTTTCCATACTGTTCAAAACATCTTCAGTAATGTCTTCCACCTCTGGGGAGTCTGCCCTTTGCCTTTTGGCTTCTGGCTGGTGGGAGGATCCACTAAGAGGAGTGGACTCTTCTCTTTCTCTTTTTATTCCCCTTTCTTCATGTGCTAGGGTCTGCAAAACTGGGGCAGTCAATGGCCCAGTTTGAGGTGGTGGTGTTTGCATTATGGGGGTTTCTGGCAGCCCAGTCTGTGGCAGAACAGTTTTTCCTTGTTGCTGCCCTATTTGTTGCTCTTTCATCTGCTCTGTTTGAGGGGCTGACTGTTCCTTTCCTGCTTCATCCTCTGCACCCATTATGCCTTTGCCTTTGTCTATTGTTGTTGTTGTTGTAGAAGGTGCCTGTGGTGCAGTCCTTGTAACCGAGGTCCCTTCTCCTACTGAGTAAGGTGGTCTGAAAGGTACCTGCTGCACATAATCCAGGTCAATTTTCTTCTCAAGATCTTTCATATTTTTAAGCACTCTTTCTTCTTCAGTTAAGCTCTCAACTAGAGTGTCCAGCTACCATTCTTGTAAGTTGGCATATTTTTCTATGTGTGGGTAGTGGCAATGCTTAATACCTAGGAGCCTATACTTAGCTCTCCAACAGTGATGAAACCTTGAGGGTCATAATGGACCCATCGAAAACTATACGACAGCTTGTATTTGTCCTTAAGGATCAAGTCTGCAACTTCCCATCCTTCCTTCTTGTTCATGATGAAGGGGCCCAACTCATTTTTGAAATTAAGGTGGGCCTTTTTCTTGGAGCTGTGGAAGTGGGTGAGGTCTGACTGAATTAATTGCCTGTAATACTCCAAGGCAAACAACCTCATAGGTACGTATTTGGGGAGCCTGTATGGACAGAGCTCACATCCATAGAGCCTGAATACAGTATGGTGTTCATATAGGTGCCAGTCACCTATTTTGTTTGTCTTAGAAAGCTGCAGAGCTTTCTTTATCTCATTAGATATCCTGGGAGGAGGGGACTTCATCAGCATGCAAGAGATTGGGTATACAAACTGATCAACAAATTCACAGTAGGTATAGGGTGAATTTGTGACCTTGTGATAAACTGAGGTCCAGAAGATGACAGATCTTCTCTCCCCTCTCTGATCCAACCTTCTGATGTAGCATGGGAAGGCTTCAGAATGATGAAACATGAGCAGATGGTAGATGTAAGCTGAGTATCAGAAGACCCCCTGTCTATCCAATTTGATCAACTGATCATGAATTTTATTGGCTATGAACTTAGCAAAGTTATACTTTCGGGCAGGGGGCTGGCGTGGGCTGTAAACAGACAACAACACTAGCATGGATTTATCCACATGCTCACTGTTTTGGTATCCCAACACATAGGCTATCATGTCTAGTAACAGCCTGCCTACATCATTGAAATGTATATTTAGATAAGGAGGTGGCCCCGTAGGCTGGCACTCAGGTCTCATGAAGTTCCTGGTGACCTTTTGCAGCTCTTCACTGGTCATCTTGTCACCAGTTTCCAGCAAATAACTCATGGAGAATGGGATCAGCAACTCTATCTGCTCAAACTGTAACATTTTGTTGATGGACTCAGCATTTATGTAGAAGAGGATCCTCCCTGATGGAGTATTGACAGCTCTGTGCTGCACATCATAGTGTTCAGTACATAGGTGAATGATTTCAGGGAAAACATTCATAGCTGGGAGATAGTAATAGGGCAGGTTTGACTCCCAAATCCCATGTGTGCCATGCCCATCCTTATAGTCTTCCCTCAGTTGACTGAAGGTCTGCAAGAAGTCCATGTTTCCCTCAAAGTCTTCAATGAGACAATCCTTGTCAACGAATGGCAAGGCCTCCAGCTCCTTATTTGTTTGATTTAGTGGGGCCACACTGAGGGATGAGGATGTAGAAGCTGTACTGAGGGATGAGGATGTAGAAGCTACCATGATATAATTTAAATCTGTACAGGTAGAGGTAATGGTTTGACAAGTCCTTAAAGACTTTTAGCAGTAGGTCAACTGTAAACATAGTCTGGTGTCCTTCTTTTAGTGGGAAATACAAGATGGCTTTTGTAGTTTGCTGCAAATTTCACAGGGATGTGAATTGCTAATGGCAAGTTTGCAGAGATATTGATGTTTCTCTGGTAAGAATGCAGGTGGCCTGTACTTGGCAAAAGGGAACAATGCCGAGCACCTCGGGGGCAATTTTACGGTTTTAGCCCGTGAATGAGCACTCCAATGTCAAATTATGGTTCAGGGGTGGTGCAGGTTGCTTGGGTTTACTTCAGGTAATAGGCAGAGCTAAATTCAGGTGTTTAACCAGTCCTTTAATAGTGAATTTTTACAGAGAATTGGAATGCATGGGAAAAGTGGGAAAACTGGCAAAATACCTGGAAAAACTGGCTTGGAAGCTTGTGGGCTGGGCTGTGGAGGCTTAATGCCGTCGAATTCTGGACTTGTAGTGGTTGAAATGTTGAATTTGATGGCTGGAGGACAAATTTCACGGCAGCTGGGCGACAACGGCTCCTTCTTTCGCGCATGAAAATGACTGAAAACGGCTCATTTGGTCGTTTATAACGTTAAATTTGGAAAAAGTGTACATTTGGCACTTTTCCGCCGATGACGTCAGCATGACGTCATGGTGGGGCCCGGGTACGGACGTGACGTGGCGCTGAGGTGTGAGCCAGGGTGGCAGGACACGGTGGCAGGTAGATGCGGTGGCAGGGCTGCGTGGAGGGCCATGGGACGCGGGGGCGAGCATAGGTAAGGTGACGTCAGGATGACGTGTGCATGACGTAGGAGGGAGGGTGGTAACGGGGATGGCGGTAAGCGGGTTCCCCGCACCACCTTTGGGCAAAGGCGGTATCGGGGAGGGGGGATCCGAACAACCCCACCGCCTGCCACGCGTCCCTGTACAGGGCGGAAAACCACTTTCCCCGGACGCTAAAGGTCGGCAGGTCGGGGATCGAAATTGACCGCCCACCGTAAGATCTGGGCAGCGGAGATCGGACGGCTGGCGGGTCCTCCGATGGGTCGTGCAGGTTGGGGAGGGACCCGCCGGCCGATTAAAATATTCGTTAAAATACTTCGGGCGGGCAACCTTAGAATAGTGGGTTTTTATGGGTTTTTCGGGATTTCTTGGGTTTTTTCAAAATTTCAAAAGGGGTTATGGGTAGGAAGGGGTTTTTATAGGGTCTTTCTTTGCAGATGAAGGTTTAATGAGTGAAATGACTTGGAATAGGGAGAGAGATGAAATGGAGGTTCATCAAAGTGACCAGGTGTCATTTTGATTCCTTTTAAACAGACCATATGGCTATAATGCCAAGGGGAGGGATATTTATACAAACTTTGGGGTTTATACACCATGGTGTTAATATTAGTAGGGGAAGGGTAAGATAGGGGAGTTACATAGTAGAATTAGAGGTTAATATGGATGAAGGGGGTAAGTGAGGGGGAATGTCAATGAGTTTGTTTGAAACATACTTAGTTTAGGGAGTAGATCAAAATGAAAAGATTTTTCCATAGGAAATGTAGCCTTTAAAGGATGAAGAACCTCCATGAAACCATAAACCTTTCCCTGCATTTTAACTCATGAGGGGATGTTAGTAACAAATGGGAAAAAGGGAAAGAAGGGAGGTTAGACATGCTTGTTTGTTTTGTTTCTCCCATTTTGACCATCAAAGTCAAATTTTGAACTGAATATCACTTTTGCAACCCCATCTACCTACCCAGCTACTTTGCTTAGCATATTTTCTTCTTGGAGGGTGCACTTGGACTTGCAGACCCTTTGTGTGCCCTTTCTTTTTCCTGGATTTTTTCCTTTGATTTTCTATCAAATTCTACCCTTATTTCTTCCAAGGTCCCAGATTAAACTGTTGGGAACCTTTCTTCTCTACCTGAACTACTTTGTCTGCCAAGATTAGACAGTTTGGACAGACTTCTTTCTCTATTCTACAATAGGAAATTTAAACATGGCATGATCCAGATTAGGCTGTTGGACCATCCATCAAAATTGAGTCCTTATCAAGATATAAACACACCTTGTCTCCTTATGGAAATATGGGATCTTTGCATCATCAAAGCAGAGCATATTTGGACCTTTTATAACCAATCATGAAATATGAAACCTATTGGTATAGGTAACAAACAGATCAAAGTCAGAAAAACTGGCATAAGCCTTTAATATTTGCTCTATGAGCAGATCGAATAACACATGAGGCCTCCATAGGCACTTCTCCTTTTAATTTGGTCTATGGGAAAGAAGTTGTCCTCCCAATAAACGTAGTTATTCCCTCACTAGCCCTAGTTCAATTTATTGAAGAAACTCCTTCCTCTTCTATGCAAGTGAGACAATTACAAATCCTTAAGCTCAAAGAAGAAAGGGAAAAATCCAAAATTACACATGCACATCATCAACAGTTAGTCAAAGCTTCCTTTGATGCTAATTCTGTAAGTACAAAATCCTTTCAGCTCAGAGACCTAGTATTAAAATGGAACAAGCACACAAGGAAAATGGTAAGCATACCAAGTTCCAACTAATGTGGCTTGGCTCGTTTCAGATTGTGGAACAAATAGGCCCATCAACCTTTTTATTGCAAGATTTATCAGGAAAGAGAGAATCTCTACCTGTTAATGGATAGATTCTTAAGAAATATTTTTCATAGAAGATCACTTCTTCTATTCCTTGTATATTATTGTCTTTACTTTTTAGGAAAATAAAAATCTGAAGTAGCATTTTCTTTTGGCTTTACAAATAATAGTCTCTTTTATATTTTGACTTTTCACTTGTATAAGTAAAGATGGTTAAGAACATGATTTTCGTATTTGAAACACAAGTTAAATTTTATTTCTTTGAGATTTCTTGTTCTTTGCCAAAATTATTTGTCTCTTTCAAAATCTCAACTTTATAAAGAAACCTTTACTCTACCATCATTCAAGAAAAGTATCTTAAACAAAGCAAAGTCTCTCTACAGAAAAGCATCTTCAACTCTACAATTGTCATCTAGAAACTCTAAAGAAGTCAACGATTCTCCCCATGTAGTAAGATTTCATCTTTAGAGTGTAATTCTAAAATATGCTTAAACTTAAAGGATAAGGGGTCTCATCAAGATCCATCTTACCATGACCATAGGGAAATAACTAGCTGACATTACCAATATGTCAAGCAGTAAAAAGGGTCTTTTTAATCTATATCTAGCCTACAATAATTATCAATCCAGGAATGATTTGTTATCTCAAAGAGTGTACTTAGTTTGAGGCGGTCATTTGTCAGAGTAATGCTAGTATAGTTCTTTAAATACAAGAGTAAATGGCTGCTTGGAATAAAATCTACTTACAGAAAGAAACTTAAGACTTAAATCATGTACTTAGAAAGCTACAACAATTTATCAGTCAAGGGTACAGTAATGGTAACTCTTCCCTTTGTAAACTAATGCAATTAAAAAGCAATCAAGGAAAAGATCATCAACCTGGGAACTGGGCAACATATGTCAATGTTCACTACAGTTTCAGATCATTCTACACACCAAAGAAATGACAATTCAAATGACAGGAAATGGAATAGCAACTACTCTATTTAACAGGATTTAATAGCAAAGTCTTAACCTATAGAAATGAATGAGACAGTAATCGTAATCTACAAAAATTGAGTAACAATCTTTACTTTAGAAATGATTTGAACAGCAAATGGAAATGAGGCGAAAAACTAACGGAAATGGAATATTGAACAACAACCTGAACCTAATGTAAATGCACAGCAAACCCAATCGAATATGACACACAACAATTCTATATTGAAAGAAACAGTAATTTGAGTTTTGGCATAACAATTATTAATCACAGTTATGAAGAAACAACAATTGTGATCACAGTGGAATAGCAATCCCAAATGAATAGAAATCACGTTTAAAAGTGAATTGTAGATAAACACGCAGTAATACTGATTTATGAATATACAACATTGTTACTCTGTAATCGAACAACAATGGAAATATGGAAGGAACAAAAATGTTATATGATAATATCAGTGTGTTAAAGGAACAATGATGCTATATAAATTTAGAATGAATAGCATAACATTCTTTTTGTAGAGAATAACATTACTATTCAAATAGGAATGAAATATAATAGAATCGATATGTGAAATAATACGGAATAGCAGATTACTGAACAGAGCGAATAAGAGAAATCAAACCACACACGAATCGGAAAATAATGGTACAGGAGCAAGTGAGCCACCAAGCCTAGGCCCTTAGCCTCCAGGGATGCATTGCTTAGGATTACTCCAGAATCAAAGATGGAACAGCAACAAAGCTTATATATTAAGCATCAAAATAGAGTTACAGTAATCTCTCTTTTAGAGAGAGTCGATGATCAAAGTTTTAATTACAACAGTCAATTTTATAAAAAGAGTAATAGTTCGTCCCCTGTGCTAGCAATCTTGCCCCTTATTATAGCAGCTGAGTGGAGATATCAACGATACAGAGAATCGTTAAGGTAGTGATCCCTCAGGATCAAAGGATCCTGAGGGATTTGCCATACTATTAGTTCTCAATTATCTTCTTGTTCTCTTGCGCCAATTTGGTATCTCCTCTTCCTTTTCTTGGCTGATACGCTCCAATTTGGATTGCCTCATTTGGATGCGGTTCCCTGTCAAAGGGACAACAGTTAACTTCGTCTTGTCTTTTCCTCTAGAATGGCGATCTTTCGTTTTGTAATTATTAGTCATTTTACGTTACACAAATCTTCTAGAATTTATCATAATCTTTCCCCATATACTTAGTTCATAATGTAAAGAATTTATGAATTTAAGGAAAAGATGACAGAATAGGTGGTAATTACATACCTTCTCTAGTGCTCAACACACCCCCCTGCTTACCCTTTATCATGCCCTCATGAAAACATTGTAATTGACATGCAAGGCAGTTAGGGAATAGGTTGGAGAAGGGATCTCATGAGGTGGTCTACAACAATGATTGCTAGCTAGGAATTCAAAGAAATGTCCTGTCTATCCTTCAAACATTTCATATAAGGCTTGATATCCTGGTGCAGGGTGCGAAATAATTGGACTTCTGAACCTATAGCCTAACCAAGATAGGCCTTCTCTCAAAATGACCTCACCGTAGATACCCAAGCGGTCAGCAGCAAACTTAAAGTTCTCATAATTGAATGGTTCTCAGTTTTGGATGTTTGGATTAGAGGTCTGGTATCAAATTTTGGTAGCTGCTATGGCAAGGTCTTTGATAGCAAAGAAGTATTCTACCCCTTGTCATATGACTACTGTGTGGATAGGTCCCAATGCTTCGATCACTCCCTGAGTTCTCATTAGGCTCCTATGTTTATTCCATAATTACCGTGGGTCTCTAGGTTCGCCTCTTACCCATAAGTCTAGTCCATTCTCCTATCTTTGAAAGACATTATAGGCTTTAAGCCACTTTATTTGATTAACACCAAAAGAAATGAATGCCTACAGTTGGACATCACCCACAAAAGGGCTAGGGTTCTGATCTGTTTCTTCATCTAATACAATATTGTGCAAATAGAATTCACATAACAACTGCTAAACTTTCACTCTGTAATGCTTACAACAATTTATAAAGTCGTCAATGGTATTTATTTCTATAGGTACTCCTGCTTTGAAAGCTTTAATTTTCAATAGTAAATATCTTTCCATTAAAAACAAAGCATTATTCCTAGTAGCTGCCCTACATGAAAGAACATTAGTATAGAGAGGGCATAAGGTATCCATTTGTTTGATGACTACGTCTAGTCTATGAGTTACCTTTTTGACTCTTTCTTCTTCCTTTTGCCATCCTTCAAAGGCCTGACTTTCAGATATGTTAACGTTCCTCATCTGCTGTTGTAATTTCTCATATTCTTCTCGAGGGACAGTCTGCTCTGTAAGTTTCTCTATTGTTTGCTAGGCGTGTGCCAAATCTTTTTGCAGAGTTACTGTCCTTGGATCATTATCCAACATAATAGTTGTAGGCAAGAGATCTACTTGGATCTTCTTATTACTTCTTCTTATTTTTATGGTCTGAGTTTCCTCAGAGGATGGTGCCTCTGCCTGAATTTCCTTGTCATAGGCCAATATGTTATCTGTTTGTACTTCGACATGGGCAACAGGTAGATGCTATTCCTTTCAATTTTGAATAGCAGGTTGGACTTGTGTCTTCTTGATCTTTTTCTTAAGGGGTTTTGTCTGAATGGTTACCTGCTTTACCACAGAGGTTCCTTTTGACTTCTTCCCCATTTTCAAAACCCTTATCTGTTGTCGAAGTTGCTTAATCACGTTAAGCAGTCTCTGCTATTCCTTTCACAATATTTTAATTTCCTCTATTTTCTTGGAAGGAGCAACCATTCGTTTACTATGGCCTGGACTTTGTACCTCAAGTGTTGTGCCTTTGTCTTGGCCAATTTCCTTATTTTCTTCTTAGGGTGCTTCTTCAGTGCTATGCTGACCAGGTTTTTTAGGGGTAGAAACCCTAGCTTTCTCTACTGTTTCTTGGGTAACCTCTTCTTCTACCCTTTCTTCGTCGAGAAATTCCTCTGGCGTATTCTAACTAGGAACAGATTGTTCCTCTTCTTCATTCTTGTCACTCTCCATCCTAGACACATTCTCGTCATGAGCAGAGTCATCCTCTTCTCCTTCCTCTTCATAAGACAGTTCTTCGGGTGCACTTTTGTCATGAACAGAGTTCTCCTGTGGTCCTTCTTCTATGTGGGGGTTAAGTGGGCTATGTGCTTGGACATATTCGGCCATATTGGCCAGAATCCGTGCCAATTCATCTTCCTGTAGCGGGTTTTGTAGTGGACTTTCACTACATTTCTCTTCTTCCTCTTCCTCTTGACTGGATTGCTCAGTCTCTTCCTCCGGTTCTCCTTCATCATTTTCCTCCAAATGTTTTTCATTCTCCCTACCTTCCAATTGTGGGGGTTCTTCGTCTCCTGAATCATGTATTTCCACAGGCTAACTAATATTCCCCTGGGAATTTCCCAACATTCCTCTGATCCTTGCCAACCTAACAGATTTTCTCCGCTTCAGTGGTTTGCTTGATGTACTGGCAACATGCTTTCATTTTGGGGCTGCAAAGCTAGTCCTCCATCTATCGTGAAAATATGTTCTTCCCAACTACTCTATTGTTGGGTAAGGCTGCAGCTGATTATTAGTGGTATTAACCCATGGTGGATTACTACTGACTCTAAATAGTGAGATTTCTTCATACTTTAGGCAACATTGTGTAATAAAGAATTTAAAAATACAGGCAAATTCACAATGCACTTTTTCTTTAACACAGCTAAAAGTTTAAGATGTCGTGGTCTTACCACGTCCTTAGTGCCATCACAAGTGATGTAGCTCTGGATGAATCTTACCAATTCCACCCACGACTCTCCCAAGGTTGCCGGTAAAACTCCCTTTTCTTTTACAGTCAGGTTCTGCCCTTCATCCTAGAAGATTTTCATGGTGTCTCACAATCTCACCTTTTTTAGATTCCACACAGGTCCAGTGGTTGGAAGTCCTGAAACCTTTGCAATTATAGCATTAATGACTGTTATATATCTCCCTCTAACCATGGAATGATATTATTGCAAGTTCTGTAAAAACTCAATTGTCATTGTCTCGTTGGATTTCTATAGACAGTTTAGATAAACTATCCATCTTGCCCTTGCTAGGATCTCTTGTGCAGCATCGGAGACCATCAAAACCTGTGGCTCACTACGAATTGATCTTCCTCCCATGCTTGGCACACTATAAAAAAACACAGATATGACAATGGAATAGCAGGTTGTTCAAATTTTTAGCTCACTGCTAGCAACCACAGAGAAGATGACGGAACAGTAAGCTGTTCGGATTTCGAATTTACTGCTAATTTTTGCAGAGAAAAACACGGAAATAGCTTCGGAATAGCAAGCCATGCATATTGGGAAACAAAATTCCGTTAAGCTTTTCTATTCCTAAGTCATTAATTCTTCGAATGATAAGCTGACACATATGTTAGCGAATTATGGGGATCACCTAGTCACGTTCGCCCCCCATGCAATGTGATAGGCCGCCCTCAGTCGTCAAATGAAGAAGCAACGTGATGAATTGCGATAGTACAGAGTCATAAAGGAATAGAGTATGTAGAAATGCCATGTTTACAATGACGAGCGGATTTCCGAAATCGAGGCGTATAATAGAATCACTTAATAAATAAGGAAATTCCGTGATATGATCCGAGAATTGGAGGATAGTACGGCTGATGTGCATAAAAGGTCTTATGCGATCATTATCAACTTTTACCATCATAATTGATTTATAATTTATTTTCATGTATCAAAGGTTCATAAGGGTTACATACATAGTCTCATTTGAATCATTTATAAAGATATAAGAAGAAGGGTTTTATAATTGCTATTGGTGTATAAGAAATAGGACTTCAATACCATCAACAGAGCTCTATTGCCCATAGGTGTCCATAACCTTGACAAAGTTGTTTATTTCACCCTTGGAACCATAATCCTTTGTGTATGCCTAGGAAAGTGCTGTCAGAATGGAGGCCATTATGCTGGATTGGTAACCAAATGAATCATAATGACATTCACCAAGAAGGAGTAAAAGGTGGGCAAGTCGGCTCATGATGAGACCTCTTGTTCCAAGGACTCTTTATTTTTTCCTGATGTGCCTCTTAGATCATATCCCTGGTGTGATGGCCATAGTGGGAATGCCACTTCACTTTCTTCCTTATGATCATGGTACACAGGCTCTTGATGAGACCCCCTATCCTTTATCTGACAAATAATGTTAGCAATCATATAAAATTTTTTCTTTTTCTTCCTTTTTTCTTTTATATAGCACTTTTCCTATTTATATATAGAGGGTGGTTCAACACTCCTTAAGAGTAGGGATGGTGGAAGAAGTCTTAACATCTCAATAGAGAAAAATATGCCCTTATTCTTATTCAATAATAATGATCAAAGAGAATTATGAGGATTTAGAAAGAACCATCATGATAAAAATAATCAATCATATCAATATTAGTAGAACAATGATAGCAAGGTGATCAATAGTTGTGTCCTTTCCTCTTTTCTCTTATCAATTCAAAGCACTTTCTTCTAAAGATAACATTTTTTATGTAATTTGTTGATCTCAGTATCCTCTAGTTTTTGTATTCATTGCATAAATGTGTAGCTGTGCTTTAAATGACCATGACTCTAAAAAATGATCTAAATGGTAAAACACACAAAAAATGCACTCTAAAAAGAAAGAAGAGCTATTTTACACAAAATTGCAAGCAAAAGGAAAAATATACTCGAAACTGCTATTCATTAAAAGGAACAGTAGATGTCCCTTAATTGGAACAAAAAAAAAAAAGCACAAAAAAAAAATGCAAAAATGTTGTTCTTTCGGAAAGGAACAACATAAAAATGAAGGTGTTGTTCCTTCGGAAAGGAACAACAGAAAATGAAAGTGTTGTTCCTTTGAAATGGAACAGTAGAAAACGAAAATGTTGTTCCTTCGGAAGGAACAATAAAAATGCAGAAGTGTTGTTCCTTCAGAAAGGAACAACAAAAAATGAAAGTGTTATTCCTTCGGAAAGGAACAACAGAAAAATGAAAATGTTGTTCCCTCGGAAAGGAACAATAGAAAACGAAAATGTTGTTCCTTCGTAATGGAATAGCAAAAATGCAGAAGTGTTGTTCCTTCGGAAAGAAACAGTAAAACGTAAAATTGCTATTCCTTCAGAAAGGAACAACAAAAATGAAAAAATTATGTTCCTTTGGAAAGGAACAGTAAAATGTGAAAGTGTTGTTCCGTCAGAAAGGAATAGCAAAACGGAAAAAATGTTGTTCCTTCGGAAAGGAACAACAGAATGCAAAAGTACTGTTTCTTCGGAAAGGAACAACAAAACGGTGAAAATTTTGTTCTTTCCAAAAGGAGCGGCAAAATGCATAAGTGTTGTTCCTTCAAAAAGAAATAGCAAAATGGTGGAAACGTTGTTCCATCCAAAAGGAACAACGAAATGAAAAAGTTGCAGAAATGCAGGAGTGTATACAGAAAGTAATTTACAGAAACAAAACAAAAGAATTATGTACAAAGTGTAAAAGCAATTAAATCACTTAATGAACCAAAGGTGAGGAAGGTTTCTCTTCCTCAACCAGAATCTGCTTGTTGAAGTCTTCACAAAGTTGTTGGTAGAAGGATTCCTGAGTGAGTGGTTTACGGTATAATCGAACTTGGTGGTCGTTTGCCTTAAAGGTATGTCTCGATCCATCAATGGTGGTTAGAGTAATGGTGCCATTATCATGTACCTTCTGGATTTCGTATGGTCCGAGCCAGCGAGTCTGAATTTTCCCCAGAAAATCCTAAAACCTGATCGTATAGGAGTGCCCAATCTCCTTGGCGGAAAAATTTATTTTTGATGAGGGCATTGTGCCATTTGGCTCGTTGTTGTTGGATTAACGTGGTAAGTTGAAAAGCAGAGAGCATGATTTCATCCAGCTCGTTGATCTGCTATAATCTATTAATCTAGGCCTCGTTTAAATCTAGACTGACTTCTTGTGCTATTCTGAAGGTCTGTATTTGGAATTCTATTGGAAAGATGGGTTCCTTTCCAAATACTAGCTGATATGGTGAATAACCAGTAGTGCTTCTCCATGTTGTTCTATATGCCCACAAGGCTTCTAGCAATCTTGTAGCCCAATCACGTTTGTGTGACGCAATGGTTTTTGTCAGTATTGCTTCTACTACTTTATTCGTACTCTCTACTTGACCATTCACCTGTGGGTGGTAAGGAGAGGTAATTTTATGCTGAATATGATAGTTTTTCAATGTTGCAGCAATTTTATTACCAGCAAACTGTGGTCCTCCATCCGTGATTACGTCTCTTGGGAGGCCATATCCCACAAATATGTGGAACGGGAACTGAATGATGGAATCTTGTGTAGCTCTTGGCAATGCCTCTACTTCAACCCATTTGGTGACATATTCTGTTGCTACCAAAATATATGTTTTTTGGTTTGATGATGGATTGATCGGACCAACAAAATCGAGCACCCATCGTTTAAATGGTTCAATGACTAGCTGTGGGTTCAGGGGCATTTCGTCGGACTGTCCAGGGCGTCCTGCTCTTTGACAATTGTCACAAGCTTGAACAAATTTATTTGCATATTTGAAGATTGTGGGCCAATAATACCCTGTTTGCAGAACTTTGTGACCAGTTCGTCGATTTGCAAAATGTCCACCACATGGTCCGTCTTGACAAGCTTTAAGAATGTCAAAAATTTCATCTTCACAGATGAATCTCCTGATGTGAATATCTGCCCCTGTATGAAATAAGTAGCCCCCAATCCGAGAAAATCGGGTACTATGCTGGACAATTTGCTTTTGTTCATTTGGAGTGAGTTGTTTTGGTAATTTTCCTACTGCTAAATAATTTGCAATATCAACATACCAGGGTGTTTTAACAGTGAAAACGAACAAATGTTCGTCTTGGAAATTGATCTTCGACTGCTGATGTGTCCGTTGGCTTTGACATTCGTGAAATAAAATCGACTACAGGATTTTCTTTTCCAAGTCAGTCTTTTATGGTGATGTCGAATTCCTGCAATAAAATCAACCATATTGTTACTCTATTGTCTGTGATTGGTTTATTTGCTAAATAATTTATGGCAGAGTGACATGTATATAAAACAATAGGATATCCAGTGATATAATGCCTAAATTTTTTTATAGCATGTATGACAGCTAAAAGTTCCTTTTCAGTAACAGTATAGTTCAACTCAGCAAGAGACAAATTGTTGCTAATATAATAAATTGCATATGGTTTTTTGTCTTCTTCCTACCCAAGGGCTGCTCCAATAGCTGTGCCTAAAGCATCAGATGAAATTTGAAATGGCAGGTCCCAGTTTAGACCTCTGAGTACTGGGGTTGTTGACACAAGCTTTTTCAGATCCTCAAAAGCACATTCACGTTTATCTATCCAAGCAAAGTCAACATTCCCTGTTAGTGCATATAGAGGTGCAGCAATGCGAGAAAAATGTTCTATAAATCTCCTATAATAACAAGAAAATCCAAGAAAATTGCGTACCTCTGTGTGTGTGGTAGGAGTAGGTATTAACAGAATTATTTGAATTTTGGCCAGATCTACCTGTATTCCAGCTGCTGAGATATAATGACCTAGGATGAGACCTTTAGTCATCATCATATAGCATTTTTCATGGCTCAGGCAAAGCCTGGTAGCGATACATTGTTGCAACACCTTTTCCAATGTGTCTAGTGTTGGGTCGAAATCATCTTCGTATGGTGTGAAATCATCCATGTATACTTTGAGCCCTTCATTTATTAAATCTGAAAGGATGATGAGGATAGTCCTTTGAAATGTGGTAGGGGCATTGCATAGGCCAAAAGGTAAAACGTTGTGGGCAAACATTCCCCAAGGACAGGTAAAAGTAGTTTTGTCTTGGTGTTCAGGGGCAATCTGAATTTGATTATATCCACTGAAGCCATCCATGAAGGAAAAGACTTTCTTTCTTGTTAATGTATCTAATACCTAGTCAATGAATGGAAGGGGAAAGTGGTCTTTTTGTGTTGCTTTATTTAATTCTTTGTAATCTACACAAATCCTCCACTTCCCATTCTTCTTTGGCACCACTAGAAGTGGAGAGACCCATTTGCTATTGGAGATAGGATAAATAAAATTTACATCTAAAAGTTTTTGTAGTTCAGCTTTCACAATGTCTTTTAGATGAGGGTTAAGTATTCTTTGGGGTTGGTGAATAGGTATTACATCCTTTTCTGTATAAATGTGGTGTGTACATAGCTAGGGATCAATTCCCTTCATGTCTGGATAATCCCATGCAAATGCTTCCTTGTATTTTTTTAGTAGTTGGATCAGTTTCTCTTCTTGTTTCAGAGTCAGGTTACTATTAATGTTTAAAGTTTTTCCTGGCTCAATCTCTACAGTTTTGCTATTTGAAACAGAGCTAGTAGGTATTGTTTGGTCATGAGTGTCTTTGAGAGGATATTCTTCCAATTCATTATCAAATGCTGCCTCTATCATGTGACATTGTATGTGGGATCTAAATTTAGCTTGGTTGATAAAGTTGTTAATAACATCATCCTGTATTTGATCTTTGAAATCAAAGGCATCTTCTATAGTTAATGGGGATCTAATTTTTTCGGTAAGGTATGATACAATATTTTTGTTAGTTTTTATTATTTTGACACTTGGCTAGGCTGGAGGGTATAAGGCTGGATTCTTGATATTGGTCTCTTTAGTTATGGTCATACTGCCTTGTCGGTAACCAATGTAAGCATCAGCGATTGCAAGCCAAGGTCTGCCTAAAATTAATGGGTGTCCATCAAGTTGGTTTTTGGGGTTTATTATCAGGAAATTGGCAGGATATTCCCAGGAATCAATAGATACCCTGACATCATGTAGTGTGCCTTTTGGTCTAGCCACTGATTAGTTAGCTAGTTCTAATAAAGTGGAAGTTGGTTCTACTGATGTAATGCCCAGGTTTTGACAAGTGGTGGTTGTTAAGATATTAATTGTAGCCCCTAAATCAACTAAGGCATTTGAAAAGGTTTGTCAATTGACTTGTACTATTACTATTGGTTTTCCTGGGTCTTCATATTTGACAGGTGCTTCTTTTCCTGATAACAAGTCCGATAAGGTGCCAACTACTTGGACTGTTGGGCTATTTGTTATTCTCCTCCTTGGTTTTTTTATACATAGCTCTTTGATGGTCTTTGCGTATATTGGGATGTCTTGGATGGCTTGGAGGAGTGGGATTTTTATGTACAAGTTTTTAAGTTCTCCTAGAATGTCAAAATCATGATGTTCAATAGGTCATGGTATAATTAATCGTTCTGGAAATGGGGGAGAAGATGTAGTTGCTTGATCATGAGTTTGTTTTCTGATCACATCTTCTTCTTGCAATGGTTGCTCTACAGGTAACTGATTTTCAACTTGAACATTTTTATCTCCCTCGGTCTCTATAACGAACCTAGACCTCAATTGAAGGTCATTGCACTCCCTTAGGTCAGTTTCTAGCTCTGGTGTTTCAATTATTTGAACATATTAGACCAGTCTATTATTTGGGTTCGGGTTGGGTTGCGCTGGGAGTTGCAGTCTTAGGGTGGACTGGGGGTTTTGTTGTAATACTGGCAGTGTAGATTGAGGGAGTGGAATAGTTCCTATCGGCTGATTCATCGGTATTTGCCAGTTTTTTTCCAGGCTTGACTCTGTGAAGTAGGAGGGGACCATTGTGCTAGATACACATTGTTTTGCCAATATGGTGGGGTGTACGCAAAATTTGGCCAATTGGATTGGCTTGCTTGATTCGGCCATGGTGATAATGAAGGAAATGGTTGTTGTGACCAATTTGAGAAGGGAGGTTGATTTGGCCACATTGTATTATATCGCTGAGCATGATATTGTGGAGGCTGAAAATAAGAAGTTGGATCAGGGAACATACCTGATTGTCGCGGTTGCCATTGACAGCGTTGATTAAGTAGGTACATCAGTTTTGGTTCTTCTTCCGCTTCTTTGTATACTGCTTTCAAACCAGGGAGTGAATTACTGTAGAGTGGTCTTTTGTACAAATGGTGCAAACTTGGACCGCATCTAATGGGCATTCTTTGTGGCTGTGTTTCTTTCTGCATCTGGGACAAAAAATTGCCAGATTCTACTCTGTCTCTGCTTGTTTCTGCTTGGCTTGCATAATATCGAGCTGCATTGTCAGAGTCTCCAATATGTTAGTTTTTAAATTTTCTAATAAATTTCCAATTTCCGTGCGAGTTACTCCTTCTCCAGAGATCTTGTTGTCCCTTGTAAACCTGTCATGTTCTGCTGGTCTTAGCCTTGTACTTCCTCGTGAGCTCTTGATACATAAATTGATGATGTTAGGAAAATTTCTTGATAGATGTCTCCTTTTCTCATAAAATTTAGTGTTTCAATCCATTTTTCCTTCATACCTTTAATTAATGTTGTTTTTAATACATTATCAGGTAAGGGTAATGATGCATAAGGAGATCTTTGAAGATTATACTAAAAACATTCAACATATTCTTCTAATATTTCATTAGGTCTAGCTACCATTTGAAATATTTCATCTTTTGATTCTTTGGATCTAGAATAATCTTGATATTTATTCAAGAAAGAACCTTTCATCTAATCCCAATCATTTATAACACCTCCACCCAACCCCATAAACCATCATAAAGCAGTTCCTTTTAATGTAGAAGGAAATAGTTTCATCTTTTTAGGGTCAGTGGTACAGTCACATCCTCTGCACCGCACATCAAATTCAAATAAAAATGCATCTGGGTCTTTCGATGTTAGGCCATGAAATGTAGGGATATGCTAGAGAGGAATTGCTTTCATAGGTGCATTGGCTGCAGTATCTACAATGGGATATTGCAGTGTGGAGGTTTTGGTGTTTGGATGTGTTATCACCCAGAGTTTCCCAGAAGTTGTAAGAATGGGAAAGGGGTCCGAGGTAACCACAAACCAATCTTTTAGATACATAATCTAGCCAATTTATATCTAGAGAGGGCTCTCTCTTTAAGTTTTAGCTTTGTTTTGAAATATATTAGGCTAGTTATGAAGTTTAGGAGTTTTGTTTGAGTTTGGGTGGTGAGATTCAATAGCAGAGGAGTAGGACTGACTAGTTTAGGCCATTGGGCTAATGGAGTCAAAGAAGATGGCTTAACTGGATTAGGTTCTTAAAAAATGATGGTTTTACAGAGCAAGATGGTTAAACAAGGAACACATGAAGATTTGGAATAAATGGAATGGTTTCAAACTGGGTGAAGGGTGGTTAAGAATCCTTCAACCTTTTGAAAGCGAACTTGAATTGATTACTAATAAAGAGAAATTAAGTATTCTTTAATTAATAATCAAAGTTAATGAAATAGAAAATAGGAGCATTTAAGATTTCATTGTTTATTCTAATTCAGAAGAAAACATATAGAATAATAACGTTTGAAAACAGAGTGCAATCAAGCATATTCTGAATTACTCTTTTTCGTTTATCATTCAGATATGAAACATGGATGATGTAAGAAACAAAGAAAAATTTAAAACACAAGGTATAGAGGATTTATTGATCTGGTGTTTGATTCGAGAAATATGTGGAAAGTCCTTTGCATCAATTCTTTATTCAACAAGCCATACAAAAGTTTGTCCAACAACACTTTAATTCCAAAATAATCAATATTACAACAATGTTTAAGAATCCACCCTCAATACTCCAATTGAGGGGGTATTTATAAAAAACAAATTACAAAAAATATCTCATAACAGAGTAAGATATATTCTAATATGACTAAGAATAAGTTACAAGAAAATAGAGACAACTAGTCTCGAAGATAGGAGAAAGGTAAATTGATATTGTGTTGTTCCTTTTCTTGTTGAGTGTGCTGGAGGCAGGCCCTATGATTTGGCTTGCTGCTATCTTCTTTAGTAACTCTGTGCTGGCTATCCTGTTTTGACTGATACTCTTTACCTGTTCTGATACATTTTGACTTGTTTGATCCATGTTCATATTTGTTCATCTTACTATGGTAAATAGCCCAAAATTTACATTTTACAAAGGATAAATTTACAAAATTTCCAGCATTTCTTCCCACCATTTTTTCTCTGGCAATCTGTGTTTCTGAAGTTTTCTCAGGGTCTCATCAGTTTCTGTATATCTGAAAAAGGTAGGCTGGATTGGGAACAAGTGCTTTATCTCATGTTCAAAATAGAATAAGTTCTCTAAGCTATCATAGAGAACTCAACCTGTGGGGAGTGCTTTTATTCCTGATGCACTTGTTGATGAACTAGCTTGATTGCCAGCATACTTATTCAATTTGTCTACATAATCTCTATGCTTCATTAATTTGTTATTAATCACCAAAGGACTTGGTAGCCCTTTATTCTAAAAAATAGTGAACTTCTCCATAAAAGAATTAATTTCCACCTGCATATCTTGACATCTTCTCTCTAAATTTTGCATCAAATTTTTCTTGGTTAGCACCCTTTTGATTTCCAAGATAGTCTTTGTCCTGTTTGTGATGCCAACTTCTTCCAGTTGTTCCTTATTCCTATTAATCAAAAAGTGTATAAGCCAGTTGACTTAATTTGGCATTTGTCCTAACAGAGCTTTTGTCTTTTGAATTTCTCCCTGTGTTGCTTTCACTAGATCAATCTATTCAAAGATCACTTAGATGGACGGCCAAACATCATTTATAGATCGAGTAATGTTGGCCCAAATAATTTTCTTGATCTCTGCCAGAGGCTTGTCAAAAGTGAGATATTTTTCTAATGATTTCACTTTATTTTCTAATGCTTTAATCTCCCTTGTTTTTTCTACAACATTTATCTTTGAGAGATCATAATTTCTTTCCATCTTAGCCAACTATTCTTTTACCTGTTTTAATTCTGAAACTTGTAGTCTCATGTCTTCCATTGACTTTATTAACTCTTCTGTGCTCAGATTGGCACTGCTACCCTGTCCTGTTCCTGTTGTCGCTATACCTGTGACCACCTCTTATGTGGCTGCTGGGATGTTTGGGGCTAAGACTATCCTAAGTGTAGAGGGGACTATTGTTGAGAGTATTGGTATTACTTTAGGAGGCTGAGAGGTCGACTCTCCCTGCTTGTCCTTCAATGCATTTTCTAATGCCTGCTCTGTTTCATCCAATCTTTCATTGAGTTTCAAGAGTAGGTCCATCATATCTTCTTCAGATTTCTATTTTATAACCTCAACAGTCTGTGGATGCCTTGAAGGAGGTAGCTTTAGCTATTTCTTCAGGGTAGCAATGTCTTCTTCTTTCTTCTTGGCACTACAAAAATGTACTAAATCTGCATTTATAGTTTTCCTGAAATACTCCAATGAGAACAACCTCATTGGAACATACTTTGGTAGCTTGAATGGGCATAGTTCACACCCATATATCTTGATTTCTGTGTGGTTCTTATACAAGTACCAGTCATCTATTCTATACTGTTTAAAGAGCTGGAAAATTTTCTTCATGTCACCATTGATCCTAGGAAGGGAAACTCCTGTCAATGGAGTGGTTTCTGGATGGACAAATAGGTCAATGAACTCATTGTAGGTGTAAGGGGACTCAATGGTATTATGAAAGATTGGACTCCAAAAGATAACAGACCTTGGATTTCCTTTAGTGTCAAGTTTATTGATAAGGAAAGGAAAGTTATTTGACTGATAATATAACATCAGATGATAGATGAATGTGGTGTATTTGAAGACTCCTTCCCTTTCCAAATTCAGGAATTGATCATGGATTTTATTGGCAATATAGGAGGCATAGTCATATCTGACAGCAGGTGGCTGTCCTAGAGTAAAGATTGATAATAACACTAGGGTGATATCATCAACGTATTCACTAGAGTTAAATCCCATAATCAAGAATATCATATCAACAATGAGTCTTCCAGTTTTAGTGAAGCAAGTCTAAATATAAGGAGATGGACCTTTGGGCTGGTGCTTTGGTAACATGAAGGTTTGACCGATACGACTCACTTCTGATTTGGACAACTGAGATGCTTTTTCAAGTAAATATCCCATGGAAATAGGGGTGAGGGGCTAACTGGAGTGGAACTGCAACATTTCATTGATGGATTGAGAAATTATGGGAAAAAGGACTATTTGGCTTAGGGACATAACAACTCTATAGTTAGCATCATAATTGGCACAACATTGATGAATTATATCTGGGAAAACATGGACTGAGGGGAGGAAATACATGGGAAGGTTAGATTCCCACAGTAAAAAAATGTCAGACCCATTCAGATAATTATCTCTAGTTTGTCAGAATACCTGGAGATGGTTTTTATCACCAGATAAGTCTTTTATCTGAAAATCTTTATCGGCAATAGGTAGATAATCTAAGTCTTTGTGGGGAGCGTTCATGGGTGCTACATTCAGGGCTATAGGAGTTCCCATCTTTGGTTCTTGCAGATTCAAAAATGGAATTGGGGGAATTATGTGAAAAAAAGGCAAGACGGCAGGTTAGGGACTTTATATGGTGAACACAGACTGGACAAGAACTGAATTTGGCCCTTTCTTGTAGAATTTTTAGTAGAAAACCAAAATTATAGGGTTTCAGTGTAAATTGGATAGATACCTGTATTAAGGAAGTGAACAATGCCAAGATAGAAGGATAATGGGTTCCGGGCTACGTCGCTGCAAGTTTCTTAACCAGGTGGTGGTCTGAAATCTCGAACAGTTGACTTGCATCTTGTTTTGCATGGGAGCATGGGTCGCAACATATAACAGTGAAAATGACATTTTGTTCATTTTATTTAACAAAGTCAAGGTTGGTAGGGTTTTTTGGATTATTGGGTGATTGATGTAGGTGGGGAAATGGCGTTTTGTCGCTTTATGGAGACCGGTAAGCGGTACGGGATCACACCGCTTTTGGGGTTAGGTGGTATTGGGCCGAGGGCGAGCGATCACATAGACTACCTGGCACGTGGTGGGAGTACGAAGGGAAAACTGCCTGGTGATCACACATTAAAGTGTGATCACCAAGGGGGTAGCGATATCAGCGATGACCGTCAGATGATGGGGGAGCAATTGGACGACGGACTGAGAGTGGGGTACAATGAGACTTTAACTGCGGTGGGCCTGATTTAATAAAAAATATTTTAATTGTATCGGGGTCAATGCGATTGGTCCGGGGGTGGTTCTTAATTAACCTTAGGGGTTAATTAATCCCATTTTGCGGAGTGGGGAGTTTTGGCTATTAACGAATTTCAGATAAATTCATTAATCCCTTTTAACTATGTTTATGGTTATAATTAAGCAGGGTGAGGTATATAATGATTTGGGGATTTGTATATAATTAAATAATACGAGAAGGGTGAATGTTTATTCGGGATTTATATAATATAAGTTAGGAATTAATATGATGGATGAAATAAAAGCTCCAAGTTAAAACATTTCGAGTATACATTTAAACTTAGGCTTAAGATAAAAAAATGGGTTTTTTAGGTGATATTGTTTATTGTTCCTAAGTAAAATAGGATTTTACTTAGGAAAAAACTTTATGAAATCAAATGTATGGTTTATGGATGATACTAAGTACTTAGGCTTTTTAAATTATTGGGCCGAGGGTTCGGTCCCTCCAGAAGTTAGAGAAATGCTCTGAGCCCCTTTAATTTTCAAAGACCTTAATACGTTAGGGGGAATTAGTGAAATCTTTTAGGGAAAAATGTGAATGGAAGTTAGTTATTTGACCTTGTCTTGCTTGAACTGCATCAAGTGTAATTTCTGCCTTGTACTTGTGATAAAAAGTAAAAATTAACACATTTAAAGACACTATCCATCACAAGTGATTCTGCAACACCATCTACCTACCCTACCTACTTTAGCTTGACAATTTTTCCTCTTTATTTGGGTGCACTTAGATTGGAAAACCCTTATCAATATTCTTTTCCTTTTACATGGCAAGCCTACCTAAGTCTACACTTATTACATCCAAGGGCTCATATTACATTGTTGAGCTCTTTTTTATTTACTCTACCTATCTACTTATCTGCCAATATTACACTGTTTGGCCAGATATTTATTCTCTATTCTACAACATGAAATTGAAAAATGAATGAGCCAAGTTTAAATAGTTTGACTATTCATGAATTGTGGCATAAGTGACAAGCTGCACACAATTGTTTATTACAGAAAATGAAAAAATAGTGGCATTTAGACTTGCACACTTTCTTGGTCTTTCTTTGTTTGGGGTTCATTTCTTTCACTTTTTTGACCATTTTTATTCTTTTTACTCTTTGATTTTTCTTTCAGGGTATACCCTCTTTACATTTTTAAAATTTTTGAAAATATGGAAAAACGTTTGCAACAAGAAAATGTATGAACATATTACAGAGCTCATCAAGTCAATCATGAAATATGACACCTATTGGTATAGGAGCATAACAGGCTAGTTCTGGGCCATTTGGTCAAATATGTGCCAATAACCTTCTGGGATTTCTAGGAGGGTATTCTTAGGTTGGCTAGATGGAACAGGGATGGCCTTAATAGGAATGGCCTTAACAACAATTCCTTTATTTGGGATGACGAGAGTTCCTAAATTCAGGGGGGATTTCAACTCTTGAGGTTCTTCAGTTTCATTATGAGCGATTTTTGCAACACTTCCCTTATCTGGGCTACTTAATGGCTGAATTATTCCAAGAGGAGATCTTGGTTGTTCAGTTTCCCATGTTTCTCCTCTTCCTTCACAGAGGTTGCTAATGTTCCCTTCTTGCAATGATTTTGGGCTAGAATTCTCAATTTCTTGAAAATCTTGCTCCTCGGTTTGGCTATGCACCTCAGCACAGGCTACAGATGGTGATCCTATGGCCTGAAGGGAACTAGTAGGTTGTCTAGAAGCAACTTTTCTAGGTCCTACTGAAGGCTGAGATTCTGCTTTCTTAAGGATTTCATCTATGAAGGTCGATTGGCCAAGGGTCACCAGCCCCTTAGCTTTATCAGGCTTGGGTAGTGGTTTCGGATTCTTTTTAGGCTTTTTCTGCTTAGTCATGCACACAAATCAAATGCTGATTTCTACCCAAAAACAACAACAAATCTGCAGGAAAGCAGGCAAGGGAGTAGGGCTGTTACATGCTCCGTACGCAAGTTCTTACCTTCCATTTCTAAAACCCAATTCTCTCCTGGAAAGTACTTACACTACTTTGAAAAAGAAACAAATGGCTACACTCTTCCCTGGCAACGACGCCAAAATGTCGAGCAGTAAAAAGTGTATTTTTCACCTCTATTTACCCTACATTAATTATCAATCCAGGAACGATTTGTTATCTCAAAGAGTGTACTCAGTTTGAGGTGGTCATTTGTTAGAGTAATGCTAGTAGTATAGTGCTTTAAATACAAGAGTAAACGGATGCTTGGAATAAAATCTACTTATAGAAAGAAACTTAAGACTTAAATCATGTACTCAGAAAGCTACAACAATTTATCAGTCAAGGGTACAATAATGGTAAGTCTTCCCTTTGTAAACTGATGAAATTAAAAAGAAATCAAGGAAAAGATCATCAACCTGGGAACTAGACAACATATGTCAATGTTCACTATATTTTCAGATCATTTTGCACACCAAAGCAATGACAATTCAAACAACAGGAAATGGAACAGCGACTACTCTATTTAACAGGACTGAATAGCAAAGTCTTAACCTACATAAATGAGTGAGACAGTAATCATAATCTACAGGAATTGAGCAACAATATTTACTTTAGAAATGATTTGAACAGCAAATGGAAATGAGACAGCAAACTAACAGAAATGGAATACTGAACAACAACCTGAATCTAATGTAAATTCACAACGAACCCAATCGAATATGACACACAACACTTCTATATTGAAAGAAACAATAATCTAAGTTTTGGCATAACAATTATTAATCACAGTTACGAAGAAACAGCAATTGTGATCACGGTGGAACAACGATCCCAAATGAACAACAATCACGTTTAAAGGTGAACCATAGATAAACATGCAGTAATACCGATTTATGAATATACAACACTGTTACTCTGTAATCGAACAACAATGGAAATCTAGAAGGAACATCAATGTTATATGATAATATCAGTTTGTTAAAGCAACATCGATGTGATATAAATTTAGAATGAATAGCATAACATTCTTGTTGTAGAGAATAGCATTACTATTCAAATAGGAACGAAATATAATAGAATTGATATGTGAAATAATACAGAACAACAGATTATTAAATAAAGCGAATAAGAGAAATCAAACCACACACGAATCGGAAAATAATGGTACAGGATCAAGTGAGCCCCTAGGGTTGGGCCCTTAGCCTCCAAGGACGCACTACTTAGGATTCCTCCAGAATCAAAGACAGAACAACAACAAAGCTTATATATTAAGCATCAAAATAGAGTTATAGTAATTGCTCTTTTAGAGAGATTCGATGATCAAAGTTTTAATTACAACAGTGAATTTTATAAAAACAAAAATAGTTCGTCCCTTATGCTAGCAATGCTGCCCCTTCTTATAGCAGCCGAGTGGAGATATCAACGATACAGAGAATCGTTAAGGTAGCGATCCCTCAAGATCAAAGGGTCCTGAGGGATTCACCATACTGTTAGTTCTCAGTTATCTTCTTGTTCTATTGCACCGATTTGGTATCTCCTCTTCCCTTTCCTAGCTTATACACTCCAATTTGGATTGCGTTGTTTGGATGTGGTTCCTTGTCAAAGGGATAGTTGTTAACTTCTTCTTTTCTTTCCCTCTAGAATGGTGATCTTCCGTTTTCCCCTTTCTTTGCATAGGAAAAGGGTAATTATTAGTCATTTTATGTTGCATACAAATCTTCCTGACTTTATCATAATCTTTTGCCATATACTTAGTTCATAATGTAAAGAAGTTATGAATTTAAGGAAAAGATGATAAAATAGGTGGTAATTACATACCTTCTATAGTGCTCAATACAATACTGCATATCAAAATAGGGTAATGACTTGAGATTTCATCAATCAAAAGACAAGGGATCTCATCAAGAGCCATCCTGTTCAGCCATGTTACAACCAGTGAATGGCATTGTCAATTTTGGTCACCAAACCAAGACAATGGCCTTTGAGGAGTAAAATGAAAAATTTAAAGAAAAGAAAATTATGTAGAAAAGCAAGTATACAAATCTGAACTTATCTTTAAGGATTTCATTCTTATCTAGATGGGATACTGAATCATTGTTGGTTAAAAGGTAACCTTGTCGAGGCTATGGACGCCTACTAGCAGCAGGGGCTCTTCCTATGGCAACTGAGTAAACCAAAAAGATGATATGAGAGAGCCCCCCTTGTTTTTATCTTTAAAACCAAGTAATGACTATTGTAGACAAAGCAACTTTCATATTGAAGAGGATGATCAAAAGAATGATAGTTAGGTAAATGTTGTTTTATTAATCAGAGCAATATTTATTACCTTATATTTCATGTAATTTTTATTTTCTAACATTACCTTTATTTTCAAATTTTTTAGAAATTTCAAAAAACTGTCAGAGATAAGTGATTCTTCCAAGAGAATCACCAATTTTTGTGCTATTCAACAACCCCCCATTTATTAATAGTGATTGTCAATATTATATTAATAAATGGGGACCCTTTAAAAAATCTTTCAGAAAATAAGTTTAGCATTTAGGCATTTTTCTTGTTAATTTTTTGGAATGAAGCAAGATATCAAAATAAAACCTTCTAAAAAAGCTATCAAATCTCTGCCTTCTCACATATCGCATGGTCAAGCATGTCAAAAGCCTTGCTATCCACAAAAACTAGCGAAAAGCAATAAAAAAAGAACACTGTGCTAGAAGCTCGAAACTATCGGGTTTCCCATATGAACTAAGTTCTAAAGAATTTCTTATTAAAATGAGGCCCGCATCGCAAATCACCACTGACAAGGAGTGCACATTCACAAAGTATCTTAAACCATATGATATGCGAGATTGCGATGACACAATCTCCCTTATGACATTGCATTAAGAACACTTAAGAGGAGCCTGAAACCTTATCATCATGCGAACTTGCAAAATATGATTGAAGTCCTGGACCCGATTCCAAAATATGTTATAAATAAGCACTCAAGTCCACTACTTAAGGAAAAAGGGATTTACATAGAAAATCCTAACAAATCAACTAACCTTTGAAACCGATGATCAACAACAACCCGCTGAAACTAAAGAAACCTTAAAGAAAGCATGTTAATCACAATGCGATGATGTGATTTGCAATATTTCAACGCAATCATAAAATTGAAATTTTCACATTTTAAAGGCTCACCACCTATTATATGGAATTTTCATCTACCGATAAACACATTTTACTTAGGTAGGCGACTACACCTAGAAAAATAGAAAGAAAGTAGTTTAACCTTTTCTTATAGAAGATAGATGATATGGAGGAACTTACTTGTAGTCTTTTGCTTCCTTGATCTCTTTCGAATCGCTCCTATTGCTCCCACTTGAACTAAATCCGTGCAAAAGGTACCTGTATCAAGAGAAACAAAAACAAGAAATGGTCAAAGCATACATGATCTATCTACTATAAAAAAATGGAATCGAAGACATTGAAACACATAATCATCACAAATATGAACAAGAATATGAGAAAAGGAATAAGCTCTTTATTAATGCCAAAGTAAGAGTATCACCCAATAGAGTTCAATCCCGTGCCACTCCTCCAGCTTCAGTCCAACCCTCGAAACATCAAAAGCACACCATTCCAGTAGCATAACATTGCTTGACATGAACTCAATTCTCAAACCAACAGAATTTCCTAACAAACTTCACATTCTAGACCCTTGATCACTATGATGAGTGGTCAATTTATAGGAAATGAAGGTGGTTTTGTCATAAATGAGGGTATTGAATGGCCTTCCAAGCTTGGAGTTAGTTTCCATGGAGCAAGGGATGAGAGGATAGGAGGTTAATGGATCCTTAGCCTATCCAATTTCAAGCTCATAGGAGGAGATAAGAGATGAGATCCTTCTAAAATCATCTAGAGTCAAGGAATATTCATAGAACCCTATGTAAATTTCGCTCAATCTCACCTAGCGCAAGTCAAAGAGGACCTAAGTGCACTGCAATGTAGGCCACAGTGGGCCTACCTGCTCTGCAGTACAGTTACCCCTGACCAAGGCTACACTGGTGTCCCAAGGAGGAATTTTACCAAGGCTTCAGGCTAGGAAACTTTCATAGAAGGAATCATTCAATGTGATGACTTGTCTAGGGCATGTAACAACTGAATTAGGGTTTGATGAGCCCTAATAGTACTGATATGAATATTGGGAGTGATGTGCCAAAATAGACCTGCAACAGTTTCCCCCTAAAGCATGAAGTCAAAAATGATAATGTCAAATGATATTCTTTACGATGTGACGGAGAGGATCTGAATCGGACGGTGACCTACATCGATTACAATTCATAACATCATGATATTTAAAAATTTTCATGAATTGCTAAGGAAAGGTATACCCATACTCAACATATAAACTTTTCATTGCATGTACATAGATAGTTGTCTACAAATATAGAACCATGATAGGATGACCATCCGTGTAAATCCATTGTACAGATGATTTAATACTCTCCAGAAATCACAGCCAGGATGGATGAACTAGATCTGGGGTCTTCTATCTCATCTAATCATTCAATCAAGTATGAGTCTAACCATGTGAATATGTGATCTGAAGTCGAACATGGGAAGACACCGTCTGATTACCAACCAGTGATGTAAGCTGTTAACAGACAGGAGAGCTATCACCGATAATGATAATGAATCTCAAGACACTGCAGTACATTCTGTACAGTATGAATAAATTTTTTTATGTCGAACACCATACAAAGTATTTTGGTCGAAGGCTAGTGATGTCAACCTGTCGCCAGAAGTAAGAAACTTGCCATTGATGTATGCAAGCCTCAAGGTACTGGAAGGGTGTTTCTAAGTCAGCTTCTTGGATAATGTGCTAATGTTGACAAGAAGCGACTCATTGCAGGAGGGCCTTGATGTATCCCACACCAACGACACGAAACGAGTGTAATGATTTTGGAGATGGAATGTGACTGACGACACAAGATCTAGGAATGGCGATCATGAAAATGAAGGTTTATGAGTATTTCAAAGGATGATTTTTACTGAGTGACTTCTCTTGAACATGTCGGTGACACCGAATGAATTGGCAGCATTGACCCAAAACAAAAGTGATGGATGGTGTGATAGACCATAGGTATGATAACACAAATAGTCACAAAGATAAAGTGAAAGTGTCATGTTCAAGAGCGACTTGCTACCATAAAATGATTTATCCCTTTTCCCATTTTTCCCAGTCATTGCTAACCAGTACCTCTTTATTTTTTAACAAGCTTGAGGAGGATAACATATGCTTGTAGTATAATTCCACCCTTTGAGTGAATCCATCACTATGTGATGTTTTAACGAGTTTAACGACAATGAGAACTCGATACTTTTCATTTTTAGAGAGTTTGAAAAGGGACAAAAAGAAAACTCCACAAGTTATTTTTCATGAATTTGTCTCTCAAGTCCGAAAAAGAATAAAATAATACAAGAGATAACCTATTGACCATGTTCGATGGACATATTCCTTTTTTGTAAGTAATCTATATCAGTCTGGAAAAGGGTTAGACATATACTAAGTAGATGTCGTTTCCAATCCATTTATGAGCTGAAAAGGACAAGCACCAATAATTGTTTCATGTTTAAAGAGTAGGAATAGAGCTTGAAAATAGACCCCCTGTTTTTATTTTCTTTTAATGAGTCAAAAAGTAAAATACTCAGCGATGTTTTCATTTTTTACAAGTCAGAAAAGAGCTTAAAGGTGACTCGTCTTATAGGAACGAGTCGTGTCTAGGATAGCAACTAGTTCTGGTGATGTTGGAACTTCTCAAAACATGTTGATTTATGTGAAGAGGCTAGCTAATAAGACCACTCATTGCAAATGTTCCTCAAAAATGGTAAAACAACTAAGTGAAAGCATATGATTGGCCAAGTAGATAGTGATGATGGAAGGAGAAAAACCAAGGCTCATCTGACGGAAGAGGCTGATAGAATGGCAATCACGAGGGTTAAAATGGAGATGGGTTCATTTTTACAGAAGCTTGAACCATATGGAACTATGCTTGGCTTTAGTTTCATGTTTACATAAGCTTGAAATGAAAAACTATGCTTGGATTCAGTTTCATTTTTACACAAACATGAAACAAAAAACTATGCTTGGATTCAGTTTCAGTTTTACACAAGCTTGAAATGAAAAAATATGCTTAAGATTGGTTTACATGCTGCCAACATGATGACTCGATTCTAGGTGCATGCCCCCAAATCTTCATTGCATTCACCTTAGTTGACTCCTCATGCCTATCAGGTTGGTGGAATGAAGGTTCATTTATGAGATCAAGTGAAAGACTCGATTGGGATTTTACGAGATCTAATCAAAGACTCGAATTGGAACTTTTCTCCCATGGACCTTGTTTCATTTTTTAATGAGCTTGACACAAGACAATGAACTCTTTTCAGATTCCTTGTTTCATTTTTTTACGAGCTTGACACAAGACAAGGAACTATGCTCTAGGACCTATTTCATTTTTTAATGAGCTTGACACAGTAAAAGAACTATCCTCATATTCCTTGTTTCATTTTTTAACAAGCTTGACACAAGACAAGGAACTATGCTCATGGAACATATTTCATTTTTTAATGAGGTTGACACAGTAAAAGAACTATCCTCATATTCCTTGTTTCATTTTTTAATAAGCTTGACACAAGACAAGGATGCTCATACCCTTTGTTTCATTTTTTAATGAGGTTGACACAAGACCAGGAACTATCCTCATATTTCTTGATCATGACCCATAAGAGGTCATGACTTCCAAAAAGTTCTCATTAGATGGGAGAACAATGTTTTGGAAGGGAGACGTAGCAAGGAATCCATTAGAGAGATCTAGTTCCAATTCCCCCAATACATAATGCACAACATTATGGAATTGATTTTCAGTTGATGTAGGGATGGAATGGGTTGCCACATAATTGACTCGTGGCGGGGAAGATACCATTGGGACAAAACGACCATTTAGGGAAGATGGTTTACTGGAAGCCATATTTGGACCAGGAAATGAAAGCTAGTCAATGGTGATAATTCTGCCTTCATTTGGGAAACAAATCACTCGAAATAGTGTTGAAACAATAGCTCCCATGTCATAAACATAGTCACACCCAGGAAGTAAATTATAATCTAAAGGGCCTAGGACTACCATCACATTGAGATAAACAATGTTTCCTCCCAAAGTAATAGGCAGCTGAGGAAGGATCCCTAATGGTTGATTGGTTCCTCTGTTAAAAGCCAATAGATTCTAAGTAACACGCACAAGCAGTGGTGAACTGATTTCTTTCCATGTAGTAGAGGAAAGGATACTCACAGATGCACCTTCATCTATAAGAGTACCAGATACAATCATATTATAAACATGTACTATGATCTGGAAAAGCACATAAGAAGGAATATGACATCTTGGTAGCCAATTCCAATCAAAGGAAGTGACTAGACTACTTGGAGGGGGTACCATAAGAATGGGTGAATTACCCCCTTGAGTTATAAGAACGGGAGGATTTTCCTACTTTCTTGATGGAACAGGAGGGTTGCCTCCAAACTCATTGGAATCTAAAGAAATGAAAAGAACCTTAGTGGTATCATACTCAATCTCTATGAGAAAGGTACGATTAACTAAAGGTGAAATCGGGTCAACTCTTTCCTCGACCCCTGATTGGTTAGGTATAGACTAATGGGATTCATATTCAGAGAGAGTTGGTTTGACCGACGGTTGATTTGGGTCAGTCACTTCATCAACTAGTGAGGGATTTAGGGAGAGTCTCCTGTAACTAGATGGAAGTCACTGCAGAGAAGTAGGATGGTTATCCAACACTTTTTGGGCTTCATCCAGATAGGGACAAAGGTGAATGGGGTGATTCCCTTTGCATAACCTATAGGGAAACTTAACTTTACCCTTCATTCCATGAACTTTACTACCACTAGTTGATGGTGTGTCACCATCATGATCTCTAGGAGTTGATGACATAGGATGATGTGAACGAGAGTACTGTTCTTCTAATATTTGAGGAATACTAGAACAGTTTCAAAGAATATGGTCTCTTGTACAAAGTTTGCAAGGATATCAAAATTTGTGAGGCTTATCAAATGGTTTCTCATCATAAGTTTCATTTGAAGCAATGGTTGCTTGGTTGCCCCCTTGCTGAATTTTCTTCTTCTTCTTCTTATTCTTCTTCCCTTTCTTCTTCTTCTTCTTATCCACCTGGTTACTAGTGTCAATACTTTCACCAAGCGAAGAGGAAGAAGGGGAGGAAGAAACAATCGACGAAGAAGGTAAAGGGTCAACTTTAGGATAAACTGGAGGTTTATTTTGTCCAGGTGAAGGAGTACTCAATCACGGAGAAATCATGACATTTTTAACCAAGGAGGTTGAAAAAAACCATACTAGAAAGCCAATGATAAATCCTAGAAGGGATAATGTAGCCATATATGGAGCACCAATATTTCCGAAAGGAGGAAAAGGACTAGGATTCCCATCAAAAGAAATTCCTTGATCAGTGGACTCCGGAGTTGTTTCCATACGTCTCAACCTAAGATCAACTAACAAGTGATGTGGAGGATGTCATCTGCGATCAATTACTTTTATTTTAATCAAAATAACATAACAAAACAAAAGAGGTATAATCTAAGCAAAAGGGTTACCAAGTAACTGTGAGCTGCAATATACTGCTTCAGTAAGCCAAGGACTTAAGATACGTGCAGGAAATCTCTCTGAATGTTGTGTTTAGTGTATCACAATGTACAAGGCAGCCGACTCAGTTACCTAAGGATGGATAGCAACCTAATGTAGTCCTCCTGTATATACCCGAAAGTACATGGAGGCTCAATCCGTGTTAGCGCTGTCTAATGTGAAACCGCATAGTGAGAGCATTCCTTTATACTTTTCGTACTATAACACTGCCCTATATACCTGAAGGTATGTGGATGAGCTACAATCTACCTACGTACATGTAATGATGTATCACACTTGGAATGTATCACAGACAATTAATGATAGACACTATGTTTTACAACACTGGAACACGTCTCTAGCCTAAACCTCTAAATGTTATGCGTTAAGTTACAATGCTCCATTAGGTTAATTGAGATAACTTTTAAGTTGATCTTCTTAAGAATTTTCCTTTCAAGGTTCACCATGTGATGTATGTTTTCAATTCCTAGAATGCAACTAACATGAGAAACATTATTTCATTAAATTAACAATGAAAATCATAGCTTGTAAGGGATAGAGCAATCAGATCTTGACCAAAGAGCATAGAGCACACCTAATGCAATTTCTGTAGATATTCCTATGAAGAACACACAAACCTCTAGATGCATAATGAAATTTTTTATTTTCATTTCCCCTAATGTTTAGATGAACAAAAGGAAACTAAATGCACATACAATCAATCAATACTTTTCGTAAAAAACAAAGACTTTATGACAATTCCTTTTTGAAAGAAATGAAGACTTTACGACACTTCCTTTTTAGAAAAGATTAATTGATTATAATATAACTTTGACAATGAATTGATAATGACAAAGAAATCATTTAAGAAACACTAAACAATCAAGGCCAAAGTAGGGATAGGAGGAATAATACAACTTGATTTCACAACCATAAGAAAGATTGATCTTTCAGCAAACAACAACATAAGCAACTTCAAAAAAATCAAACCAAAGATGGGTTTTTCAGCCTAAGTGGTATCAACGCAAGCCAGAGTGGGAGATAGTGCACTATAGTGCACTGTCTCTAAGCTAGGTGCTGCTCTGCAATGCACTGTGTCAAGAACAACACTATGCTGGTGCGAGATAGTCAAATTAGGAGACATTCAAGCACAATTTTTTGACCAAAAAAACTTCAAAAAGACTGAAATAATATCAATAAAGTCAAGCAAAGTCTACTAGGGTGTAATATGATGAGGGTAAGCCACCAAGAATGATAGTCATTCCCCATTATGGTCGCCAATTTGTTATATTGAATTTGCATCTACGGATAAACACATTTTCCCTACATGGGTGACTACACCTAGAACAATAGAAAGAAAGTAGTTTAACCTTTTCTTATAGAAGATAGATGAGATGGAGGAACTTACTTGTAGTCTTTCGCTTCCTTGATCTCTTTGGAATCGCTCCCAACACTCCCACTTGAACTAAATCCGCTCAAAAGGTACATGTATCAAGAGAAACATAAACAAGAAACGATCAAAGCATACACGATCTATCTACTATAAAACAATGGAATTGAAGACAATGAAGCACATAATCATGATAGATATGAACAAGAATATGAGAAAAGGAATAAGCTCTTTATTAATATAGAAGGAAGAGTATCACCCAATACAGTTCGATCCTGTGCCACTCCTCCAGCTTCAGTCCAACCCTCGCCACATCAAAAGCAGACCATTCCAGCAACATAACATTGCTTGACATGAACTCAATTCTCAAACCAACATAATTTCCTTACAAACTTCAGATTCTAGCCCCTTGATCACTATGATGAGTGGTCAATTTATAGGAAATGGAGGTGGTTTTGTCATAAATGAGGGTATTGAATGGCATTCCAAACTTGGAGTTAGTTTCCATGGAGCAAGGGATGAGAGGATAGGAGGTTAATGGATGCTTAGCCTATCCAGTTTCGAGATCATAGGAGGAGATAAGAGATGGGATCCTTCTAGAATCATCTAGAGACAATTAATATTCCCAAAAGCCTATGAAAATTTCGCTTAATCTCACCTAGTGTAGGTCAAAGAGGGCCTAAATGCACTACAGTGCAGGCCATAGTGGGCCTGCTTGCTTTGCAGTGCAATTATCCCTTACCAAGGTTGCACTGGTGTTCCAAGGAGGCATTTTAGCAAGGCTTCAGGCCAAGAAACTTTCATAGAAGGAAGCATTCAATGCGACAAGTTGTCTAGGGCATGTGCCAACTGAATTAGGGTTTGATGAGCCCTAATAGTATTGATCTGAATGTCAGGAGTGATGTGCGCAAATAGACCTGTAACACCACCCTAAAAAGTTCTTCCCTGACTTACGATGCAGAGCATTAATGAGCAATAAAGCTGGGGATAAGGAACCATTAGTGAGAATTTACTAAGGGTTAATATCATTTATGTTTGAAAGATAGCTCAACGTAATATGATATCTTCTCACCTGAATTCAAACAAAAAATCCTTTCTTGTCACCTTTTCAAAGTTATCTACCTTATTTATTCTTAGGTTCATTCTTATCTTCATATATCTGATATCTTCTATTTTTCTCCATTTTCAGGAAAAATCCACAGAAAGAGTAGTCGAGAGCAATGGCAAAGAAGGGAAAGGTAGTCACATCTAAGAAATAAGAAATGACTCCTTTGTTCTCTAATATTACATGAAACATAGACGGAGGAACATCTACATGGGAAACCATGTCTGATTTATTAGAAGAAGAGAAACCAGTACCTCTAGTAATAAAGGCCACAGTCGATGGTCATGTTTCCTCATACACCTCCATCTTCAAGATGGCATGCTCATTTCTACACCACATAGCCATGAGACCAAAGATAATTCCATATACAGATATGGTCAAGTGGATAATTAATCAGGTGGATGTCTCAGATAGAGAATTTAAGAATAGTAGGCAGCAGGTTAGGGGATCTTTTTCACCAAACAACCTGCAACTTATGTACAATCTACCAGAGCCACATGCTATTATATACATTTTTGGGCACTGCAGCCCCAATCATAAATGTCCATAAACTGAGGGCTCCTAAGTCCCTAAAAGTGTTGCTTCACTACCTAACAGAACAAGGTCAGCTGGTTACATCATCTCCCATACGTTCTCCACTAAAAACTGATCAGAAATGGTCAAAACTGGACCATATTGAATACCCAGTGTAGAGGGTGCGATGCATATCACCTTCCCAGTGTAAAGGGTATGATGCATACTGAATGGCCCCTCTATAGGGTGCGATGGGTGAGAATGGACAAATGGCAGAGACAGTTTGCGAGGTGGAAGATCATGGAATCTTCCAAAAGCTTCCCATATGACACTTGCCTCTCTGTTTTTTACCAAGGGATGAGTAAGAGATCATCAGTCTCCAAGTCGAATCAAGAAATATCAGAGAGAGGACACTAATAAAAACCCCAAAATATGACTCACCCCCCTACAATCATCTATATATGGATCCCTCACCACAGAGATCCAGAGGCTGGAATCTTGTATCTTGTAGAGAAGTGTTGTTGGTTTTCTGGTGAAACTTCATAGTGTTTGGTGATCTAAGCTTTACTTGAGGTGAAGAAGGGCTTTCTTGCTGGAGGACGATGCTGGGTTAGAACTATTGGTTGTAATCCTCTTGCTATTCTTGATATTAATAAAGCTATTCAAGTTTTCCTCCATATTCTTGTATGTTTGATTATATATGCATTTGTATGGTTAATTCATATCTAGTCCTGTGTTATTTATGAATATAGATCTCTGTTCTTCGATAGTAGTATGTTGCTTTGATTCCACAGGTGCTCTTTGAAGCTGGGTGGATGAAGAAGAAGCGGTAAAGATCTATCAGGAATGAGAGGAATCAAGTAAGGAACCAAGTGCAAGACTAAGGTTGGTGTCCTTTGTTCCACTCTTATCTATTTTCCTAAAGGAAAACGAAAGTAGTCTTTACTTGTTTGTTTCTAATATCGCTACCAGTCTTAGTGGGAATAGCAACTTCGAGTGGACACTATTCACGGTAACAAAATGGTGACTCCACTGGGGAGCGAATAGATTTTTTTTTAGTCTATCTTTGTTTATTTTATAAACTTACAGACGGAGCCTGAAGTCAAGCCAGCTAGCCTTCGAACTGCATTTGTTATACAAATGCAAAGTAGATCAATGTTGCTTCAGTCTATCTCTGGGTTTTGTTTATAAATTGAACAATCAATCTATAAACGTTCTAATTTCCCTAGGTGGTGGCTCTAGTAACCTCCTTAGATCATCCCCTGTGATTTACATTTAATGAACATCACTTACTCGGCCTAAATCCCTGAACTGAATTGCAAACTGTGAGCAAAAACTGGTTAAAAGTCTGGCACTGGTACCATCGCACCCTCCCTTCAAGGCAGTCTGTATGCATCACACTTCCTGTGTGCAGTAGGTGCACTGCATACTAGATTCCCTATGTGACAGGTGTGATGGTCAGGGAAGGTTAACTTTACCTTCAGACTTTGGTTTTTTCTTCACTATTTTTGGTTCTATTCAGGAGTTTTGTTGTCTATGGTCAGGATATATCTGTGAAAACCCCCTTCTCTTCCATCATTCTGCCTCTATTGTGCAAAGAACTGTAAGTGTTTTTATGTATTGTGTGCCATTTTCAGTTCTCTTTTGCAAAGAAGTAGCATAGTCAAACTGTCGTTTCTTAATCTGAAAGTGTCGTAAGTGTCGTTTTTAGTTATAAAAGAGAATCCCATTGTTCTTGATAGTCGATTGTACTGTTACTCTTGCATATGATTTGAATTAGTAGTTTTTAAAGTGCCGAAAAACCTTTTTCATTTCGAAATCGCAAAGTGTCACCCTTACCTTCACTTCATTTTGAAAAGAAATTTGTTAAGTATTGTCGCTTTGAAAATAATTCAGATTTGCACTTAGCTTTCTTATCTTCATTTATACATTAGGAAGGCTGAAAACAAATACATGCATGTGAATTTGCATTTGGACTGCTTGGTTTGATTTAGGACAGTGCATTTAGTGTGTGCTCCGTGCTCTTTGTTGAAAGACTCTCAACTTTCTTTCCTTAGTAGCTAGGATTTTCATTGCCAAAGGAAGATTAAACAGTTGTTTATTATCTTAGACTGCATTTTAGGAATTGTATACACATCACGTGGTGAACCTGAAAGGAAAATTTTTAAACAAGATCAACTATAAAATAAATTTAATGAATCTAAAAATGCTTTGGAACCTAACGCACAACATTTAGAAGTCTAGGCTAGAGATGTATTCCGGCGTCGTAAAACCTGGTAACTGTTGTTTTCATTGTTGGTTGGGTGATTCCTCCACTCTGAGATGGCAAGTGCCAGTACGGACTTGTGATCCCACGTACCGTCGAGTATATATTGGGAGACCACAATAGGCTACATCCTTTATCCTTAGGAAGCCGTGTCTGCCGCCCTATCAATCATAATGCACTAAACACAACATTCGGGAAGATTGGCTTCCGTACCATAAAAAGTATTCTGTAGTTTTGCAATTGGTTTGGTAATCCCCTCTACCTAGATTTCCAAATAAGTCTCTTTCATTCCTTTTCAGACTCCTTAAAAGAAAAGGTCCATCTGAGCAGTTTTCACTTCAGGCTCATTAAAAATCGAAGGCAACTAGAGTCATCTTTTGTTTTTTCTCGACTCTTAAAAATTGAAAAAGAAAGTTGTGTCAAAGCATCTAAAATTCATTTAATTCAAAAGCATTTTCCCCTTTTATTTTGAGTTGATCAAGTAATCCGCAATCGTGGAAGAAAGTTGTTGTGGAGGTAAATCCCCTCTGCGGACAGAGGCGATCCCACTAGCCTAAATGGGGTCTAGCAAAAATCAAAAAACACTAACACGCAAGTTCCTAATTGCAAAGTAAAGACCGATGATGAGGTCCTACCTTGAATCCAACGCTAGTATTTGTAGAAGAGTCGTCGCTTTTGTTCTTTCGCTCCAGCTGGTCACAATCCCCATGATCCTCGTGAACAAACACCTGCACATGCAAAGAACAACACAAATACAAGCATAAAATCCAAGAAATGCAACTATATATCAGTCAGAAAGGATATAACTCAAACATCATTATAAAGACAATAAGAGTGGAACCATAATGATAGTCGTCTATTATTATTGGTAAACAAAGAAGAATACAACCAAGTTCTGACGTCAAATCCTCCTTTGGCTGGGTGATCAACAACACATGCCTTGCAAAGCTTGTTGGGAATGGGGAACAAGCCTTTCTATCCTTGGTTACTTGGACAAAGATCTCCTCCTTAAAGATATAGCCTTATAGGGATGAACAAGGCCTCTTGTAGCATGAGCTTAGCAATTCTCAAACTTTGGGACTTAGAATTTGGAGCTTGAAGAGTAGAATTACTAACTAGCTTGTCAAAGGCAAAAGGACAAGCTTATATAGAGAAAGGAGAAGGAGATAGGATCATCCACAAGATTCATGGGATTGTCCTTATCATTAGGAAGCTTCCATGAGAGGTGGAGAACTACTTCCCTTCTATGGAGATTCGAAACCCAACTGAACTAACTCAAACTAGAATCAGTTCATGAATAGGTTAGGAATAACCTTCGCAAGTTGGTTTGTTAAAAACTTTACCCAGCTAGGTTGGCACGAGTGCGACTCTGAGACAGAGCGCCAGCTGGTGCGCCCTCTTTGGAGGATTTCCCCCATTGGCGCGAGTGATACACTGAGGAGAAGCGCCAATGGAAAAAGGGCTATTTTTATGGGTATTTTGCAGAAGGTGTCTTCAGGGCATATGAAGTACATACTCAAGGGGATACAATGTAGGTGTTTTCAGGTTATGTCACTTCTCACAAGTCCCAGAATAAGTCCTCCAATGTGCGGGAGAAGGGGTAATAGGGACGGTGACAAAATACTGTGTAACAAAAGTCAATCAAAACCCCATCGTTTGTGGAGACTTACGAGTCAACCGTCGTTGACTCCGGAAGCGAAACCATTCCGGACAAAGCGGACTCGTTTGACCGGATCAAAGTCCCCTAGGTTGGTTGGAGCAAGTACTCCGACATCCTCAGAGACTCTGGTTACCCGAACATTTTTGGTATCCCTGCCTCTACAGGAGAAATTCTGCAGCAACAAAAGGACATTACAACTGATCCTAGTGTGATAGTAAAAACGTCTATTCCTGAACTGGCTCAATCTACAGCTGATTCAGAAGGTGTTACTCCCCAAACGTCTATTGCTGCAGAACTTATATCTTCTTTGAGACTAGAAATATTTTACGGACCTGACGGTCTACCTCTTCCTCCTGGATTGACTGCCATAGAAGAGATTGTGGAAGATCCTCCATCTAACACTCCAATGCAATTTGGAGCTGGGATCGCCCTGCATCCTTCTTCATCAGAAGATATTCCCCCGCCATCAGAAGTTCCTGAAGAATCACTAAGGAATCTTTTGGATAGGCTTAATATGTCTGAACAACCATCGACATCAAGGGCTGTGTTACCCAACACAGCAGCAGCAGAAATTCCTGTTGCTACTTCGACAATGTTCGTTCATGTGCCATCTATCCCAACCAACTATCAATCGCTGGATGGAGTCCATCCGGGGGCTATTTCGACAGTATGGACTGTTCCCGTTTGTTCATCCGGAATTGTATCTGGAATCTCTTATGTTGAGTCTCGACAAATTGATCCTTCATAGTGTCAATTTGGGCAAACCGGTCCCCAAAGGCAAATCATTCCTTTGAGTACTGGATTACCGTCGTATGGAGGGCCGTATACCCTTTCATTGCCTTCTTCGGAAGGACAACCATGTGAGATTTCACAACAACATTTAGGTTATGCTGGAATTACAACTAGTGGTTGGGTGCCAATCCTGCCTCAACAACCAAGAGTTGTATGCTCAATGCAACAAAGTTTACCTATGACAAATATCACCACTACGCCGGCTATTGTGGCAGTATGGCAAGTACAAGCATTTCCAGTTGTATGCCAACCTCAAATTTCACAAGTTATAATGCAACAACCTCTTGTACCGATGACACGACCGCAATCACCAACTAGTGGAATGAAACAGGTTCAAACGGGGATCACCACCCCCCATCTTGGTCAAACAGTCAGTACTGGACAACAACGCATGACTTCACAACCATGGCTGGTGCAATACCAACAACCGCAATTCCAACAAGCTTACCAAGGATATGAGCAACAAGTCTTTGCAAGAATGGGCAGCCGTATCAACCATATCATAATGGTTATGCCCATCAACCTTACCAAAGTTACCAACATCAAATGCATTATGCTGGTATGCAAAGACCAAATACTCAAGCAATTCCATCTTATCCTCGGTATGATCAGCCAAGCTTGAATCAACAATTGCCTTTTGTGGCAACTTTAGAGTTACCAGATCTAAATCGACTAACGAACGATCCAATTGCCTACGCCCCTTGGTGGCCGGCGATTCTTCATAAACTTTTGTATGATATTCCTAAATTTAATGGAAATCCAGGTGAAGACCCATCGAATCATGTGATGACCTTTCATCTATGGTGTTCATCCAACACCCTCAATGATGATTCGATCAGACTTCGCCTCTTTCAGCGAACGTTAACTAGTCCGGAAGCAAAGCGGTATATCGAATTGCCTAGAGCTTCATTTGATAACTTCAGTACCCTAGCCACAACCTTTTTAACCAATTTTCAATCACCCATAAGGTATGAAACAAGAAATGAGATACTTACCAATTTCAAACAAACGACGGCCACTCACATATTCGATCATATTCATGAATGGAGACATTATCGTAGAATGGTAAAAACGTATGTTCTTGATCAGCTATTGGCTGAATGGTTTATTAAGTCATTGTTACCTGCTATTACAGAAGATGTGGCAAAGGGAGGAGTCGTCACTGAAGAGCAAGTTATTGCTCATGCACAATATCTAGACTTGATTTATACTCAGTCTGGCACGCTTTACGATAAAATCCCTAATACTCCTAAACCAAAATTTTTCGTTCCCCCTCGTAAATCAAACAAAGACTCTCATGCTGGCGATGGCGTGATAGGTACAACAAGCACTAAAATCGTAAAGGCCACGTCGAAAAAGGCCCGCATGGTTTCGAGTCAAAACGCAAATGAAGAACTTCTAGCCTCGGAAGTAAATGCCATCTCAACAGACAAAGGCAAAGAACCTAAGCAACCGGGACGCAAGAAGAAAAAGAAAGGGAAGAAGAAGAACCAGGAGGGGTCATCTCCTGAAAAATCTTCTGCAAACCCTTATGGGGATAAGAGACCAAAAAGTCCATGCCTAATATGTGACGAGGATCACTAGACCAGAGAATGTCCATATAAAGATGAACTTAGAAAATTCTTCAAAAGTAAAAAAACCTCGGTTGTATTGACTGATCCATTTCTGAACCCTGAAACAAATCTGGTTGCTAGCGAAAATTCTTCCCCATCCCAAGTGCTAATGTTGTCAGTTTCAAAGCAACTGAATGATGCTCTCATATCGACAAGGAATAAAGATTACCGGAATCCACAAATTCTGAACAACAAGGATAATGATCAGCCTAGTAGTTCAACAACAACTTCGACCGAAGTTTTGCCACCCATCATTCCTGAATTAACGATAAAACCGCCAAAGGGAGTAGTACACAAATCAACGTTTAATCCTCATGCCTGAGCATCACAACACTATAATATAGTGGACGATTTAGCCCAATCACCCTTCGTGATATCGACTCTTGAGGTACTGCAAAATTCCACCTCCCAAAAGTAGGCTTTATTATCAGTAATAGGTGGGATTGACCCAACGGATTCCAATCTTGTGTCTTTTAATCACAAAGGATATGACCCTCAGTTACCAACTCAACTAGCTTTCCTCATTCAAGTGAAATCCCTCAACAAAACTGTTCATATAACAATTATTGATGAGGGGGAATCCACATGTATTACGTCAATGAGTTGCTGGAAAACTCTAGGGTCTCCATCCTTATCGCGATTGTCAACAACATTAAAAGCATTTGATGGACGAACATACACCCTATATGGGATATTAAGTAACTTGCAAGTCGAACTGGGGGGGAAACAGTAGAAATTGATGTTGAAGTTATCGATGGAAACCTCGATTACAACATCCTACTGCGAAGACCTTGGATATATTCCATGGCAGCCGTTGTGTTGACCTACTTTAGGAAAATTGCATTTCCTTCCCAAAGAGGAATTACAATCATTGACCAACAAACTTTTCTCCCCAACAGTTCGCAAGTTACGGGAAGCATTCCGATGATCCATGGAAGCCCTAGTGCGCTTCAAAATATCGGAGTAGGCCTACTAAAAGACGCCACATTAATGGGAATTTTTACCCTACCGCCTCCAACCAATTTGGTGGAAGTGGCTAACTTAGGAACCTGCAATATGATATCTTCCATTCAAAAGATGTCAGAAAACAATGTTAAAATGGATCATCTGCAAGTATTGCCTCTAACCCCACTGGAAATATTATAGCAATCAGTGTTTTCAGCATGGGAGGCAAACCCGTATCAATGCTCATCAAGTGTTTGGATAGATAGGTCTAAGGAATATGGCACCCCTTCAAATCCTTGGTCGCAAGTACACTCTACAGACGAAGGAATCATTCAATCGATGATGATTAACGGGGCACCGTGGGAAGATTACCACCATTGTTCCCATCTTCTGAATTGGAAAGAAGATAATTCCAACAAACTAGACCATCCTTCAGTATTTGAATTTCTGAAAAATACTGTGAATACGGTGGATTCCAAGAGAAACCTATCCAATATTGAAGAGACTACCACCATAAATATCTCAACCAAAACAGATGTTGTAGAGAATATTCATGTCGGCAAATCTTGTTCTTCTTTAGAACTAGTAATATATAGCGCTCTCTTTTGCGAATTTAGAGATGTCTTTGCTTGGTCATATGATGAAATGCCAGGTATTGACTCAATCATAGTTGAACATGAAATTAAGATGTATCCAGATGTCAAACCGGTACAAAAACGGCTACAGCAGGTGCACCCCAAGAAAGCCGTTGCCATCAAGGCAGAAGTTGAAAAACTCCTCCATGCTGGTTTTATTTATCCAGTTCCTCTGACTGATTGGGTATCGAATATTGTTCCTGTGATGAAGAAACAAGGAACGATTAGAGTGTCCGTCGATTATAGGGATGTAAATCAAGCTTGTCTGAAAGACAACTACCCTACACCATTTATTGACCAGATAATTGATGAATGCGCTGGATGTGAAACCTTTTCATTTATGGATGGATTTTCGGGTATAATCAAATAAATATCCACCCACAGGACCAGTCAAAGACTGCATTTATTTGTCTGTGGGGCACGTTCACATATCGCAAGCTACCCTTTGGTTTAAAGAACGCAGGGGAAACTTTTCAGAGAGCAATGAACTATGCTTTCCATGACATCAAGAACATCGTTCAACCATATCTCACTGATCTTCTAGCTCATTCACGAAAGCGGAACGATCATCCGCAGCATTTGAGAGCGATATTTCTACGATGCCAACACTACAAGATACGACTCAACCGGCACAAATGCGTTTTTTGTGTCAGTTCTGGTCATTTACTTGGCTTCATGGTCTCAAAGGATGGGATTCGTCTCAACCCATGTAAGGTTCAGGCAATCATTGATTTTCCTCCACCTTCAAACTTGCTTCAGATTCAGAAACTCCAAGGGAAAGAAAACTTCCTTAGGAGGTTCATTCCAAATTACGCTGAACTAGCTAAAGGTTATACTCGTCTTTTGAAAAAAGAAGTACCCTTCATTTAGGATCAGGCCGCACAAGCTTCCTTTGATGCTTTAAAGCAATCTTTAATAAAATCGTCATTAATGTATGCTCCTGATTATCAAAAAGACTTTAACCTGTATTTGACTGCAGCAGATATGACCATAGCGATGGTTTTAGTTCAAGAGGATAATGGAATTGAACATCCTATATATTATTTAAGCCGAAACTTAAATGATACGGAAACGAAATACTCCTACGTTGAAAACCTAGCCCTAACAGCTGTTCAAGCGATACAGAGATTTCGACACTACGTCCTCTTTAGAAAAACTACCATTTTATCAGATTGCAACCCCATGACTTATATATTGTCACGAAAGTTGCTGGGGGGAAATATACAAAATGGATAGCAATTTTACAAGAGTTTGATCTGGAATTCAAAAAATCCAAATCAAAGAAAGCCATGGTATTTGCAGAGTTACTATGTGATCTCCCATCGTCATCCAACGATGCAACATCCGAAGAAGCAATCGTGGATGAAAATTTGTTTATGATATCTTCAAGCAATCTATGGTACAGAGATATAATCATGTATCTCTAGACACAAACATATAGGTCTAACACCTCACGCTCCGAACAGTAACGAATTCGATACCAGGCGAAATACTACATGATCATCGGTCATACCCTTTACCGTCGCGGTATCGATACAATTCTGCGGAGGTGCCTCACCCATGACGAGGCTGAAAAAGTCCTGAATGATTGTCATTCAGGTGCATGTGGGGGGCATCAATCTGGTTATGCTACAGCGCAAAAATTTTTGCGAGCGGGATACTTCTGGACAAAAATGTTCAAAGATTGCATGACTGAAGTTATAAGTTGCCATGCTTGCCAAATTTTCGATAGAAAAACCAGAAGACCACCCGCACTGCTGCAACCAGTATTGTTGTTGGGCCATTCATCAAATGGGGCATATATTTCATGACATGTAACCCCAACTCGGCGAGGGGGCATGGATATATCATAGTCGCGGTAGACTATTTTACCAAATGGGCCGAGGCGATGCCTACATTAAACAACAGCGGCGAAATGGCTGCCATTTTGTTTTTTAATCACGTAGTCTCCAGATTTGGTGTTCCACAAGCCATAGTCACAGATCATGGATCGCATTTTCGCAATCACATGATGGTTGAGTTGGCTGCCAAATTAGGACTATCCCACGACAGCTCTACTCCATACTATCTGTAAGCTAACGGACAAGTTGAGGCAATCAACAAGGTCCTGAAGCGCATGCTGTAAAGAATGACCAGAGTCCATAGATGGAATTGGCACTTGATCCTATAGTCAACCTTGTGGGCATACCGGACATCGGTAAGAAATGCAACCGGGTTTACACCTTTTCAACTTGTGTACAGTCTGGAAGCAATCTTACCAGTTCAATGTGAAATCGCGTCCCTCAAACTCGCAGTCGACCTTCTCCCCGGAACTTCAGAAGAAGAGGCTCATTTCTTGGAACTAATCCAATTAGATGAAACCCATCGTGATGCAGCTTTGGCTAACGAAGCTCATAAGAAATGAGTGAAAGCGCAGTTCGACAAAAATGTCAAACCTCGCGTCTTCTCAGAAGGTGACCTGGTCTTACTTTATGACCAGGAATCCGATAAGTTGGGAGTAGGGAAATTCAAATCATTATGGATGGGTCCCTATATTGTTAAGCGTGTATTAGCAAAAGGAGCCTATGAATTGATGGACTATTATGGGATTCCACTGGCGCAACCTCACAACGGGTTGTACCTCAAGCGTTACTATGCTTAATTCCGCGTAGTAATCCTTATGCTTTTGTTACATTTTTGTTTTCGCTAAGAGTAATTATTTTGGTTAGGTAATCTGCTTTTTTGCATTCATTGCAGATGTCGAACCTATTGGAATCATTTGTTGGATATGCCAACGGAGCGAGTCGTAGTTTGCAGAACCTATCTTCTGCAGCATGGGCCATTTTCGATCCCAATGACGGGTTAGTAAGTTTTAGAGGGGTATGTATTGGTCAGTCGACGAAAAATATCGCTGAATAAAACGCGTTGATAGAACTCCTCTCTGATGCCATCACACGTGGCATATGCTGACTTGTCGTCAGGCTACACTCACAACTCGTCATTCTATAACTCACTGGTATCTATTCCGTACAGAATCTAGCCATCTATCGCATGTTCCTCAGAGTCAGGATTTTGGAAAGATAGTTCGATTTCATTCAATATCAACATATTTCTATAAGTTTAAACACATTGACAGACTCATTGGAAAATTATGTGTTAGATAAAAAATTGTGACATTTATAAAAGAGAAGCATCACATTAATATATGCAGCAGGATCATGTAACTTAACCAAAATAAAGCTCCGAAAATAAAAAAATATATACATAACTATTTATATTTTATACATTATGTTCTGTAACCAAGACAAAATCGGTCAAATGACCCAAAACGCGAAATGATAGGGGGCACCCTAGTCTAATGGTGCTGGTGATAACAAGTCACCGCCTGTGCAATCATGCGTAAAAGCCTAGTCCATCGACTCGACACACCAGTAGTATGTCGCTACAACCGCAGAGGCATCTCATCAGTCCTCACATTCGGGATACTAAGAGTGAGACCCTTGACCTGATCCTATAGTGCTGAAAAAGTATCGACCACGTCAAGGTTGCAAAGGATGGCCCTCCCCACAACCTCTCCTGCTAGAGCAGTCGTTGGTTCTCTGCGGCGTATTGCTAGTCAAACTAGTCCAATATCTACATGACCACATGAGTTTTGATTAGTCTTGATAAAAGAAAGCATAAGAACATTATAAAGAACAATACACAAAGATATGGTCAAAGGAAAAGCACCTCTAGAGCTCCAACAAACCAAGTTCAAATGAAATGGTAAAATGAGAGGTAAAAGTCACTTTTAAATTACCATTCACGTAATTCAAGTAAGGTATTAGTGTTCTTAACTCATTTATCAAGCGTATATTTTCATTTCTAATCGGTTTGATGAAGCAATTGAATAGGTAGTACAATATTTGAAAGAACAAAATGCTAATGGTGAATCAAGGAATCAATGACCATTATCGCGAGCAGTTTTAACGCGGAATTCAAGCTCGTTAAAAAATAAACATAAGCAATGAGCAAATGTTTCCCTAGAGTTTAAGCTCATTAAAAAATGAACTAATTTTCCAGTAAATAACCATTGTGAATGCATTATCATCAGCTTTTGAGCCTTGGTCGTGTTCTCATCATCACCTCCACTCTATTTTTAGCCGATCATTCACCTCC
>APFE030629545.1:0-10980 GCA_000404065.3 Pinus taeda
AGATTTCCATTTGCTTGCAAAGACTCAAGATAATTGGAGTATGTAGGATACAGTGCCTTGAGAAAAGCAATAAGAGATATATCTAGCTCAACTTTAGTGGATTTGATATCATGCACTATAGATTTATTTCAGATGCAAGAGCAAGAGGGTCATTATTTTGCAGTTCAAGAATGAAGAGTTTAATCATAAGTTGGACGACTTCAAGTGCAGAATGTGAGTCATAGAGCTCTTTCAGCTTTTGTAAAGCTTCAAAGGCAGTTGAACATGTTGAAATGTGACGACTCACCTCCTTATTTACAGACGCTGCGATTAATGCATACGCTTTGCTATTCTTGTTTTCCCAGATGGCGAGCTCTTTGTCTGATGTAGGCTTTTCTGGGTGACTGTCTCCTTCTCCGACACACACTCCTTTCACAGCTCATTGAAAATGAGGGTGTGTTGTACCATCCGGGACCAGTCAGGATAGTTCTCCTTGCCAGTGAGAACTATTCCTATCATAGAGATGATTGAATGCATTATGTAAAAATTACTTCTGCTGTTATAAAAAACTTTTGCTGATATATTAATACTTCTGATGGCAAAAAAAATTTCTCTTATGAAAAAAAATTCTTCTGCTGCTATATAGTCAAATTTTCTGCTGCTATCCTCGGCATCTAAAATTATAATGGTCTTCAATCAAACAACGTTTAAAACAGTGACATATCAAAACTGCGCTATGCATATATCAATCATCCTTTAAAATATCAGCTTACATCACCATGTGCATTTCTTCAAACAGCAGTTAGAGACATTCTGAGACAACGTTTCATATATATATTGCAATGAAGATCATGTGCGTTTCTAAAGCATTACAATCAAATTTTGAAAACTGCGTATGTACATATGGATGGCACTTGTATTCAAAAACGTATTCATGGGAAAGATCACAACTGATACCGCCAACCCTTCAAACACAATGGCATACATATGCTAACACTTCTAGCGACTAATCTCTACAACAATACTACTGTTAGCAACGAACATAACAGGTACACTAGTCTCTGACATTCGCGCTATATGTAGCAATACCATCGACAACAACTGATACCACCAACCACATTAGCAGTATTTTCTCGTGCGTGGTACTCCAAAACGTGAAGCATCTCTGCATTGTATAATTTACAATCAAATTATTCATTTTTTATGCGGATTTTCTTTTCTCCTCAGCGGGACGGGTATGTGCTGAAATGCATAGAGGATCCGAACTATTGTTGCTTGCAGATCAAGTGTATTAGTAAACAATATCAACACTCGTAGAAAAAGCAACGCTCCTATCAACGCTCGTAGAAAAAGCAACGCTTTGATACCATGGGCTCTCAGAGCATTCAAACTCAGCATTCAAACGCAATGACCTTCCAAACAATCACGGGGTCGAAACCCAAGGTAGGCGGGTACTTTCAGGGCAATGGATCGCCCCAAAAAAACGTAGGCTTGCTTTTACACACAGATTTGCAACACAGTCCGCTGATCTTCCAGCACAAGAAGGAGCAAGAGTAACCAAATTCAGAGATTGCGGGTTCGACTTACCAAATTCGAGGAAGAGCGGACTGTACGCGTTACCATAGCAGACAGTGCCAGCAGAGGAGTCAGGTACAGCAGACAGCTCCAGCAGAGGAGTTAGGTATGCAGTCTTCAGGCAGGGAGGCGTTCTTTCAGAAATGGGACAGAGAGGAGCAGAGAGCAGGCAGTGGACAGGAGTTACAAGGGACGCCTAAAAAAGGAACCTGGGACCTGTGCTCTGATACCATGTCAGGCCAGGAGTAACTCCAGAAAAACTAATGCGTTTATTCATTTAACCAGCTATCTAATATATACATGAATGTGATTGTTCATTTCATCTTCTCGATGACTGTTCACATTCAGTTCCCCAATCACTGAGGATTAGGTGTCAACAAACATAACATAATTAAGAATTGATTAAAATGCATCCCTTGCTAAAACCAAGGGAGTCTAGAGTTTACTAGAAGCTAAACTTTCTTTCTTTGTGTTTTTTTCTACCTTTTGTCAGCAAAGAGGAGGAATATGGATTTTTCTTTAACACTTTTTCTAAGGAAGGAGAGGATGGGGTATTGTATCCTTCTTCCTCTTTCTCCTTTTCTATGGATGAATTTCCTTTTTTTTTTAAACCATGGCCTTATCTTGTGAAGTTTCTTAAGTAAACTTTATGGAATTGCATCCGCTTTTGGAGTATTTATACTCTTTAATCGCATTGGAACTAGAGACAAACTATCACAATTTAAATCATGAACCTCTTATACTTCATCTTGAGATTGAAAAACTACAAATTTGTTATTGGCACAAGATTTAGGCTTGGAGGGAGGCTAAGGCTTGATGGCATATTGAAACAATAGTGGGGCCTAATTCTTTATCTTCCTTGAAAAATGTTTGAAACCTTGCTCATCAGTGTTCTGAGGAGTTGGATTTGTCTTAGAAGATAATGGAGGTCCTTTAACATTTGGACAACTTTTTGCAAAGTGTCTGTGGCTCATGGTAAGTGTTACATATGAAAGGAACCTGCTCATAATCAAGAAATTGAAGGTTACTCCAACCCTCCAAAACAAGTTGAATCGCTTTAGAAAATCCCTAATAAAAATCTATTTCCACAGATAATCTAACATAAGGGAAAACAATGCCATTAGGCTCTGCATGGCTTATATAATGACATAATTTTTTCCAATTGCTTCGAAGATATCATCACCCTAGAAGAAAATAGGAAGGTGTGGAAGTGTAACCCTGATAAGAGCAGAGGAGATTTCCATGTCCAAATTGGTGAAAGTTGATAGGCATCAACTACTGCTTGAGTGAACTATGAATTGTTGAATGACATAAGAACCATGCACAATGAACGTTCCATATAAAAAACTAGAAGAGAAGAAGAATCAGTCATTCCATTTTTTACTAATATGATAAATAGCTATCAACAAATTGTATAATAAATTTATAAATAACCATATTAAATAAATTTGAAAACATAGTTATGCATTTATAGATACCAAAAACACATTAAAAGCAAAATTTAAAAAAATAAAAAAATTGATTAAAAGAAAAATTTTAATAAAAACACATCTATTAATATAATTAAAATATTGTTATTATTAATGAAGTAAAATTAAAAAAAAAATTTAAAAAATTCATAACATTCTCCAAAGATAAAATGTCTATTAAAATTTGCAGTTTTTAGTTAATCTAAATATTACAATCATTACACGAGTAAAAAAATAATAATATTTAATATTAATGCGCAATAAAATAAAATTAGGAATTATTTATTATTAATAACGTAATAATAATAATATTATATATAAATTATTTTTTTAATTATATGATTAAAACTTACTTTTCAACATATCATTATTTTTTTTTTAATTATAAGATCAAATATTTTTTCAACATATCATTAAAATTTAAAAATTAAAAGTCAAAATGCTTGACTTTTTTAGTTAGTTTTTTATTTATATTAATTACTTAAAAAACATATTTTAATTAACCGATTTTCAAATTTGAAATGATTGTTATTTTTATATCAAATTTACATATTAATTATATTTTTTTTAATGAATAAAAATGGAAAGCAACAAAAATATGAAATAGATATAAATGGCATGGTTTAATTAATGGACGAAATATTTTTTTAGTTGGATAAGGTAATATAATTTCAGACAAGATTATTATTTTTTATTACTTAAAATGTATTTTTAATACATAAATGGATTCAACACTTAAAATACCTTCAAGGCACTAGAACATTGTAAATTAAATAACTTATGGTTCTCAAAAATGTCTACTGGGTTTTGGGCAAAATTGATTAGAAAATATGCCAAAAAAAGGTCATTTACTCTACTAGTTACACCACGTAAATAATTTTTTTTCTCTTTTAAAAATTTTAATGACAATGAAAAGCTACAAAAGCATTACATAAATTGAAATATTGTCTTGACTCTTTGGTTGTCATAAATATGGCTTTAACATTTTTTATTTTTATTTATTTTTATCATATTAATAATCATGGACAATAGACTCCCCACGGGGGTAAGCATGTTGATCCAGGGGGATGTTGGTGGCCACCCACCTATCCCACTTGGACCCCCACAACTGTCTCTTTTAGTTTTTCCGTTTCCTTAATTCTAGCATAGTTTACTATTTTTAGCACTTTTTCGGGTCTTGAACTTCCGAAGCCGTTTTGAGGTAATAAACGACCTTTTTTTTGGGTTAGATCTTTATAATGAGGTATTTGCGCGTCAAATGGAGATCGTATGCCAAAGTTATGACCCCTAGAAATTGATGTACCAATTTACCCAAACGGGGCCCATAGTTTGGGGCTTGATCTCTTAGGGTTAGGTTTTTGGATGTTTAGGGTTTTCCACTGTTTCTCAATAATAAATAGGCCTTCGAGCCTCACAATGACACAGTTCAGAGGCATGTAACCACCACATCTCTCCTAAGAGATAAACTACCATTGCCCGAGCTAGTTTATTTACATTTATGTTTGTAAGCATATTTTTGTATTTTACATTAATGAAATGAAGTATTATTTCTATTGCATCTCAATATTTATGGTTATCTTTATAATTTGTTCCATTCTTGTTTAAATCTGAATCAATGGTATCAAAGCGGTCTACTATTTCTATGTTTTTCTTTGCATGTCCCCAACGAGGTCGGGATATAAGGAGCTAGGGCTCGATCTGGTTGAACCTTTGCAAGATCAGCCTCAGAAATCTCGATGATCTCCAATGGCAGATGAAAAGAAAGATGAGGGGGCAGGAGATCCTATCAAAATCTTGCTCGAAGAAGCCCTCGAGTGACAAAGGAATGTGATGATGGACAACTTTGCCTAGATCCTTTAGCGGCTACCCAGCGGTGACGCAGCTACTTTCAGCAGCTACTCTGGAAATGCCACACCCTTTAAGGTACAATTTAATTTTGAAATCCCCCTATTCGTGGGTCAGATAGATGCGGATGTCATAGATAAATGGTTAAATCTGCTAGAAGGGTATTTTTCTGTTCATGATTTTCCCAGCCGAGAAAAGATTACTTTCTCTCTTCTCAAAGCAACCCCCCACGTCAAGGACCGGTGGGAAACCTACTGCGAGAAGAAGGATGAAAGTAAGAACTCATTGTTTTCAGCCGCACCCACTTGGAACTCGTTCTGGGATGCCATCAAGGAGCAATACTACCCTGTCAGAAGCTATGAGGACAAATACATAAAGTGGACCACGCTGTGGCAGGGAAGGGACCAAGACGTGCCAGAGTTCAGCGATATTTTTCATACCCTTCGCACAAAGTTGGGTATCAAGGATTTTGAGCTGCATTTGGTACTCAAATACCATGACTGCCTACATAGGTACATCTAGGACGAGATGGAGTTCCTGGAGATCTCCTCGCTCAGCACGACGTACCAATATGTTGTCAAGATCGAGAAGAAGTTTAAACAAAATAAGTGAGACTTTGGATCTACGAATTCGAAGAAGAAAGGACAAAGCCAAGGTGGGGTGATCCAAGACAACCCATCAAAGCCGCAAGAAAAGAACAACACCACGAAGTCAAAGAAGGACACAAGAAAGTGGTGTGAGTTCCATAAGAGCCCCACTCATAACACATGTGAGTGTCGGACCAAGTAGTCATTGGTGGTCGAGTTGAAGGCTTTAGAATCAGATGCATGTTCCGATCCTGAGTCAGAACCCGACTAGGGGAATGACAAAGGGAAGAAAAATCATTGATGTGGAGCCCAACACCACTGTTGCCACCACCAAGGTCTAGAAGAATGAGCCCGAAGATCCAGAGGAGGGGGATCGCCTTTTCCATTCACAGATGTGGGTGAAGGGTTCACCGTTGCAATTCATTGTTGACAGTGGGAGCCAAAAGAAACTCATTTTAGTAGAGGTCATGAAGCGGCTGGGCCTACCGACCACACCACACTCATAGCCATACAACATCGGGTTGCTTCACCAAGGGTGAGATCTCTGACTTTGTCAGCAGTGCCTCCTTCCCTACAACATCAAGCCCTTCACAGATGAGGTATTATGTGATGTTTCACTTCTTGATGTTTGTGATGTATTATTAGGCCGAATTTACTTGTGGAAGCGGCATGCTATGTATGAGTCAAGGCCTCGCATTGTTGTTATTTCTTTATGTAATACATTATACAGGATATCGGAGGTATCCCCACCTACTGCCACTACTTTGATCTCTGCTATGAAAGGCAGTAAGATCATCTCCCAGTTTAGGAAATTTATTTTCTGTCTGGTTCGCTCTCAAAGTAAGGGGAAGATCGTAGCCACATCCGTGCCCCCCGGAAAGGGTTCCTCCATGCAATAGAAGCAGGTGGATGCAATCATGAAAGAAGATAGAACATCTTCTCCTCACCCACAAGGGTACCATTGCACTATCAGGTCAAGCATTCATCTGATCTAACTTTCTAGAGCACCTCTACCCAACGGGCCGATCTATCGCCACTCCATTTTGGAAAATACCAAGTACAAGCAACAACATGATCGGTATCAGGTACCATACAAGTTTCAAGAGGGCAGCAAAGTCTGCTTGCATCTGCAAAAAGAACGCCTTACAAGAGCCCATCAGAAGCCCTGACCACTCCGATATGGTCCTTACACCATTACCAAGGCTGTGAGAAGTAATACTTTGAAGCACAACATTCCCCATTCCTTCACTTACACCGAGTGTTCAATATGGACCACCCTTGACCATGGTTCCCTCCATTATTGGACACATCAGAGGTTGCAGAACAACTCACTAGGGACCAAGTTCATCAAAAGTTTCCTCATCTCATGGAGGAACTCAACACAATGGGGACCATTGCTTCTTAATGGGGGAGGAATGATCCAAATGGATGTTGGTGGCCACACACCTATTCCACTTGGATCCCCACAACTGTCTCTTTCAGTTTTTCAATTTCCTTAATTGTAACACAGTTTACTATGTTTAGCAGTTTTTCGGGTCTTGAACTTCCGGAACTGTTTTGAGGCCCTAAACGACGTTTTTTGGGAAAAATGGGAGCAACATGGGTCCATCAATTAATGTTTCTCACCCAAAAGTTGTATTCCTTGGATAGATCTTTCTAAAGAGGTATTGTGCACGTTAAATGAAGATCGTATTCCAAAGTTACGACCCCAGGAAGTTGATGTACCAATTTACCTAAACGGGGCCCATAGATTGTCGCTTCATCTCCTAGGGTTAGGTTTTTGGATGTTTAGGGCTTTCCATTGCTTCTAAACAATAAATAGGCCTTCGAGCCTCATTGTAAGTCAATTCAGAGGCATGTAGACGCCACATCTCTCCTCAGAGATAAGCTACCATCACCCGAGCTAGTTTATTTCCATTTTTGTTTGTAAGCATATTTCTATATTTTACATTAATGAAATGAAGTATTATTTCTTCTGCATCTCTATATTTATGTTTATCTCTGTAATTTTTTGCGTTCCTATTTAAATTCTGATCACATGCGATGGTACAAGTGGCATGTGAAAGGCCATCTGAGCTTGCCTCTCCTCTACGCATGTATTAACTCCCCGATAATGAAACGATCCGACATCTACTCCTTTAGTGTGACATTTCCCCTCATGAGCTCTGGGGATAAATGTGAAGCCTGGTACGCAAATTGGTTTAGTTCGTCAGTTTGGGCAATGAATTTGGGTTGTAAGGAGATTAGAAGCGGTCGAGTCTGTGTCTATGGCGCCTCATTAGGGCTGCGACCTTTGTTGATGAGAGAATACAATGTTTTCAGTTTCTTGGCATGGATTGGGATCAATCTCATGGTTTGCCCTTGGGACCTTGGTACGCGGGCAGTTGTAGTTTGGTTCTGCTCCCTCGCCTCTGTTGGATACAAGTCTATTTCGTTCGTGGGTATGGACTGCATTGTTTCCTGTGTAGGTTTTCTAAATATTTCTCTACGAGCTCCCCCTTTTGTGAGCCGCCAACCACTGTGACCAACAATATGCCACACCAATGAGGTCGTCCTCATCGCAGTCGAGGGTAGCAAGCCCAGGCTGGACATCTTGAGCCAGCCATCATTCATCCTCGATACCTCTTCTAGTCAGGAAATAGAGGATGCAAAGGTTATTTCCCCAGCTAATTCTCTAGGCCACCTAGTAGCTCTTGCCTCTATGGAATCGATCACCGAGCAGTGGCGGCACATACAAATTGACATTGAAATTCTACGGGACCATATGTATGAAGACCACAATGAAATTTTTTCCTATCTCACTGATATTCAATACAGTCAGAATACCATTCTGGAGTAGTTGGACAACCTCTAGCACAGTCAACGTTGTACAAACGACCACCTCGGTAGCATGGGTGGAACATATTGACTTCCACATTCATGACTGTGTCTCTCATAGTACGTTAAGGCCACAAGGCCATTTGGAAATAATGTATGCAAATTGTCTATCTTGGTATTCTCCAGCTCCCAATCTCAATTCTGGTCAGAATGAGGGAGCGGGGGCTGTTGAGAGAATTTTTGTATGCTATGATATTTTGAAAATCTAATGAAAGCCATTTTGAATGTAAAAAAAAAAATCATGGATAATAGTATTATATTTTATGTATTTATGGTAAAATTGTAGCACCTCTGAGGTTGGAAAGAAGAAAAAACAAAATGTCTCAAATCAAAATTTCAAATTTTGATTAACTATTTTTTTTAGGAAGAACAAGTTGTACGAGTTAGTGTTTCTACCTAGTTCCAAAACCTTCAAACAAGTGTTTTCAATAAAATGATCATATTTGAAGCTAGTGGGATCCAAATTGTGTACACATGTTGCATCTAAAAGAAGACATATCAAGATATCTCAAGTACAAAATTTAGATTCATAGCTATAAAATTCGACATGTTGTAGACCATACAACTTCATTCAGCTAAAAAGTGCCAAAATGAACAAATTTAGGAAAATCATCATAGCTTTTTATCACACATCAAAATTTAGTGAGACCTTGGCAATGTAGAGAAGACAAATTAAACTATTAGAATTCAAAAATTCAATCTCAAAGGTGTGGAAAATTCAGAGATAAGATATCTACAAGGTCACCTTGCAAGACATTCCCTAGATAAAGGTTTAAAAAGGTATGTTAACGTGAAGCCTCCACAATATTTTATTAGGATACCTCCTTTGGATGATTCAAAGGGGTTGTAATGATAAATAGAGGAGGGCCACATGACAAGGAGTAGCGCAAAAAATTTCATTCTAGTTAAACCTCCAAAGGTTTCATCCACGACTCATGAAGAAAAATGAGGCTTAGAGAGCCATGTATCCAAATTAGATAATATATTAAGGACATGGAGGATATAATGTTGAAAAGGGTTCATAATCACCATTGTTAAAAAATAAATCAAAATAAAATGGATAAGTTGAAACGATAGTATCAAATGAATGTATATTCATACATTTTCAAAAGGCTCATTCTAAACTACATTTCAAGTTCATAACAATACATTACATCCATTGACTGAGTAGATTAAGGAGAATACAAATATTTTTCATAAGATCTCCTTCACTCATGTGTATCATGAATTAAATGTTGTTGCTAATACTTTGACTAAAGGCTATTGTTGATACTTTGTCTAAAGATGTTCTTTATCTATTTGTAGGCCTATCCTAATTGGAATAATTTCCTGAACTGAAGGTTCTAGGCTCCCAATAAGTTATGTTGATCTAATAGGTTTAGATTATAATAGTTTTGTACCTTTTGATTTTCACTCTAATTATCTAGAAAATTTCAGTGTCTTGAACAATTCATTATGTTTTTCAGTAGGGAGTTGGAAAACATCTACACATTGTTTATTAGCATTCAAATGGTGATTGTTGATGAGCTACTTAGATCCATATTTTATATGTCCGGACAATTTTTGTGATATCCCCAATTCCATGAAATTTTTCTAAGTATAGCCCATTTTTTAATATTGGTGATTGGAGGCATATTTTGGTGAATTTTGACTTAGGAAAAGTGTTGAATGGGTCCCATGCTCAAGAAATGGAGGCAATACACACCCCTTGAGGGAAAAAGTGTGAATTAGTGGAAAGTGGGGGCCGCCAAGGGAGCACACATGGAAAAAAGTATAAAAGGAAAATGGGAGACATTTTCCCTCATCTTTTGACCATTACATTCAGAAATTCGACTTGTTCAATGCAAGGGATTGAAGTGTTGTTGAACACAGGAATTTCAAGTGAAATTCCACCCTGGTTTAGAGAACTACGAGTGTCTCCCTAGTTGGGCCTTTGAGGAGTCCACTCTTGGCTTCCATAGAGCCATATTTGTAGTGAAATTTCTAGTGGTGCGTACTACGAAGGAACAAAGGTAGTTCAAGTAGCAGAGTTTGGGTTTGCTAGAGAGATTTTAGTAAGTCGAAAAATTGCAGGTGGATTTTCTATCTTGGAGCTGGAGCTTTGGTGGAAATTTGCAGTGTTGGAGTTGAGACATTTATGAAGGTCAAATTTCCTAATTTCTAGCAGTGAATGGAGCTTATTGGGAAGCTCCTGCATAGGATTTGGAGTTGGTCTGATGGGGGTTTGAAGGACCAAAGAGTTGGGCCCTCCAGAGATGATTTTCTGATTTGGAGAGGAATTATCAAAGCCAAGGTTGGAGGATTGTCATCAACAATAGATTTCTCATAGGGGGCACACAAAATCAGCCATAAAGCCATTCACACCACTTGGATGGATCTCTCATCACTTGGATTTAAATCATCCAAAACCATATCCAGGTTTTTGTGGGTTTTAGGAGAGAAGTCCGGGCTAAATTATTTGGGCATTCTGAGTAGTATTCAAAGTAGAATCTTCAGTGCCAGTGATCTGGATTTAAACAGGAACACAACAAAATATAGAGATAACCATATACACAAAGATGCAGCGGAAATAATACTTCATTTCATTAATGGAAAACACTGAAATATGCTTACAAACAGAGTTGAAAATAAACCAGCTAGGGCAATGG
>APFE030629545.1:34240-147868 GCA_000404065.3 Pinus taeda
AGCAACAAATACCGAGGGAAGATTTGATGACCCAAAGTTGTGAAAATTATACAACCTTGTAGAATCATCAGCAATGCTAGTAGCTAAAATCTGTCTAGGATCTCTTAGGTCCTTAATTACAACATCGTGAGGTGAAAATTCAACGATTTACCTTCACCTGAATGAGTTATCTGATATACAGATAGAAGGTTGCAGGATAAGGTTGGAACACATAATACATCATTAAATTGACCATTGTCTATATGGACAGTTCCAGTCCCTACAACACTAAGAGATCTATCATCACCAACATATATATTTTTGGTGTTACAATCATTTAAAGAAGAAAACATGGCTTTGTTTTTGGCCATGTGATAAGAAGCTCCAGAATCAATGAGCCACTCATGAGAATGAGAGAAAGAAGATACATTTAGTGCATAGCTAGGCTGAGATGCTTGACAATGACATGCAGAAAGTTCCATTTTTGAAGATGAATTTGAAGTTGCTGTAGAAGAATGCTCCACATGGATGTTATGTTTCTTCATTGCGGCTTCCAAGGCTTCCATCTTCTTAAAGCATTAGATTCTAAGTGGCCATCTCGATTACAAAAGTTACAATGTCTATCAGTCTTCTTCCATTTGTTTTTATTGGTCTTATCATTTTGCTGAAATGATCTTTCATTTTGAGACTGAGTTTGCTTAGGACCCTTGTTTGGTTTAGGACCATTCTTTTTAGGATATGACTTCTTAAGATTCTTTAAATTTGGTTGCTGCTGGGCGGCTAACGCTTTCTTGGAAGAGTTTCCAAGATTAAGAAGACCAAGGTGTAAGAGTTTTTCTTGTTCTCTTATTAAAGAATCACAAAAAGAGTCAAAGGAAGGGGCCTTGTAGTCTTTTCCTTGACAAATGAAAGCTTCCCTTGTAGAATGGAAGGTGGAAACAAATACAGAGTAGGCTGGTCCCAACTTAGTAAGGATGGAATAAATAAGGTTACTATCTTCTTTCTTAACCTTAACACCTTCCAAGAGATACTAAGGGTCTTGAATTTGGACAAGAAATCTTCAATGCAAGAAAAATTATTAGGATCCAATGTAAGCAACTCATTTTCAAGTTGATGGGCTCTAATTTCATTTTTAATCCCAAAAACTTTAGTGATTTGTTCCAATGCTTCATGAGGAGTATCAAGTTCTGCAATATGGAATCTAAGATCAGGAGAAATAGACATCCCTATCAAACCACGTGCTTGATCTTGTCTATTTTCCCATTTTGCAACCTTGTCTTCATCTTTTGGTTTCTTCTCTTGGTCCGTGGCTATTCTGTAGAGACCTTTACTTCTAAGTAAATCTTCCATGTAGGATACCCATTGGAAGTAGTTAGTGCTGTCAAGAATGACTTGGCATGGACTTTCCATTTTTTTTAAAAGTTGAAGCTGAAGATGCTAAAAGTAAGTGTTCCAATGGATAGATCTCGAAAAATTAGGTTGTTTTAAAAAAAACGGCTCTGAAAAGGCTTCCGGATGAAGAAGTTATGGCTTTTTTGAAAAATTTTGTTGAAGTTGCCGGCAAAGTGCGCGAATGTGCGGGAATGAAAAAAAACGCCCCCACAAAATGGAGATTTGAACCCAAGACCTCTACTCTCTTAAAAGAAATTTGAACCAATTGATCTATACAAAAATTTGAGAGAGAGAGAAGAGAGGGGGGGAAGAGAGAGAGAGAAGAGAGAGGGGGAGGGGGGGGGGCTTGGGTTTGCGTGCTTGCCTTGAGAAACCTCTTTTTCCCTACAAAACACAAAACACAAAACCCAACACGGACATGCAAAGAAAAACGAACCTTATGGCTCGAAGTTAGCTTTACCCTAAAAACTAAATATTTAAAAAAAAATTAGCTTTAGCCGAAAAACTGAATATTTTTCTCAATGTTTCTGATTTTCCGAGATCACACTAAGGTGCAGGGAAACGAGCATACGCATGAGAAAAAAAATCCTTCCTTTGTTTCTGATTTGCCCAGATCGCACAGAGTCGTAGGGCAAAGAGCATATGCAGAAATGAAAGGTATAGATCCGGTTAAAAAAAAACTAAATAAACGAAAACCGAAATAAGCAGAGAGAAAATAACAGTAAACTGCAAATAAAGACTGTATACCTCCAGATCTTAAAAATGACGCAGATAGGGCTACCGGAAACCTTTTTCGCGTGAAACGAAAGGGGTTCCTCACTGGAACAGATGCTCCGAACACAACAGAGCAGTCCTCTCGGCCGAAAGCCAGTCAGAAACGTAGATCTAGGAACACGACAGCCGCATGCAGTTCTATCTCGGCTTCAGATTTGGATCACCAAAGGACGCGGCCCTCAAATAGCTCTGATACCATGTAGGAATTTACAGGGTAAGTTTCTCAGACAGAACACCAAAAGGAACCGCTCACAAACAGATCACAGATCAATACACCAGTATTTTGACGTGGTTAAAACCCTCAGAGAGGGAAACAGTCCACGGCCTGCGCCAACGTGGCTACTACAGGCAATTTTTAATAAAAGAATGAAAATTTACATAAGCTTCTCTCATGCACGGTTAACCTACAAATGACCCTCCATGTGCTTTAAATAGAATTCATGGACCAATCGGGTGTCAAGCCACGGATCAAGTGTCGGTAATACCGAGGAGAGAATGAACCGGCGGATCACTACATATCGTGACCGTCAGATTGTAAGTTACAAATGTACATAGTAAAGAAACACACTTTACCTAACTCTATACTAGACCAAGTTATACTTAACTATTCCTACGTGTCGGAATATCCTAACAGTTGGTAGTGTGTATGCTATCCTTCTTAGCCATTTGCTTATCTCCTTGACTATCCATGCGGTCCACTAGCTGTGACTCAACTTTCTGTTGGTGTTCTGCTCTGTATCTATTTAATTATGTCTATAAATAGCTTCAAATATCCTTCTACCTGGAGTTTCTGGTACCCCTCTTGTATTTCTATTTCCATCCCCCTTTTAAACGCATGGAATTCTGCTTCGTTGTTCGATGCGTTGCCACAGTCCATCGCATATACCCTTAGCGTTCTTCCCCCATCATCTCTGAATATTCCCCCAATGCTTGCCTCCCCTGGGTTTCCTTTTGCAGCTCCGTCGAAATTCAACTTTATGAATCCCTGCTGAGGATTTCTGTAGTGATTGCCATCCTCTACTTCTTTGACCTAGTGTTTCCTTGCAGCCATATCTATTTTGCTTAGTTTTAGTTGCAGCCAGTTCAGAATTCGTGTCTCTGTTTGGTCTACTTTTCAGTCTTCGTCATTCCACTTCTCTATAATTATGGTCTCTCTTATGTTCTGTACGGTTTGGTTCCAGATATCATTCGTTGCTCTGCTATCTTCCTTGAAAATCAACCAGTTCCTTTCTTTCCATATATTCCATAGGATGAACCCTAGGGAAATATTCCAAGCTCTGTTTAGGACTGCATTTTGGTAAGTTTTACTCCATTTTTCTACCACTAATTTTGTACTGTTTTTGTCTCAGTCACTAATTTCGAAGAGTTACTGGTGGTGTCCCCACAGGATGCTGCTGACTTGGCAAGTGTTAGTCAGGTGTTCCATTGTTTCTTCTTGTTCATGGCATAGCACGCACCACGAGGGGCCTTGTGTCCCCTTCCTTTGCAACTAGTCCCATGTTAAAGCTCGCCCATGGGTCATAATCCAGGTAAACAAAGTTATCTTCGGCCAGGTTTTCATTTTCCAAATTCTGTCCCATTTTTTTGTTTCAAGGTTGCTAGCATTACCTGCTTTTATGTGGTATCCTTCTACTATCGTGAACATCCCTTTAATTCTTTTCCCCATCTTATGAAGTCCATCCCTTCTTTGACCGCTATTCTTCTTGTCACCATCTCCTTTTCGTAGTTTGCCCACTGTTCTGTTTCTGGTGCTTCTTGCCGGTCTTTTTTTTTTTTTTTCCATTTTCTCCAGTATCCGTCCATTTCAGGGAGCCAGTAGTTCTGGACTACATCTTCCTCCATTTGGGTGGTGAATTGGTGAATTTCTTGGAGTTCAGGTTGCTGACGAAGTTTCTCTCTTTGTTGCCATGCCTCATCCTAGAAGTTCGCTTTGTCCCCCTCCCTTATTTCCCAGAAGCTATGTTCTCTTATCAGGTCCCTATTTGATCTTGCCAGGTTCCACATTGTAGAGCCTTTATTTTCAGATTGACTTCTCAGTTTTCCTTCTGAAGATCTAGCCATCTCATATTTTTTCTCCCACAACTTTTTCCACAAATCTTCTCCTCCTTGTATCCATCTCCACCAAAATTTTGCCCCCATTACCTAGTTTAGGATATATGGGTCTCATAGCCCTAGTCCACCTTCTGTTAATGTTTTACTTAGCCATTTCCAGGATAGCAAAGCCCACTTTTTAGTTTTGCTCGTCCCTTGCCATAGGAAGTTTTTGAAAATCTCCACCATTGTTTGACATATTGTTTTTGGTATAGCTTGGCTAGTCATTTGGTAAATTGGAATGGACTGGAGAACTAATTTGAGGAGGATGATGTGGCTCAGGGTGTTTAGAGCCCTGAAAGTCCAATTGTCCATTTGTTTTTGTATCTTTCCCATCAGGCCTCCCCAGTTAGCAATTCTATTTTTCTTTTCACATAATTAAATGCCTGGGTATTTAGTGGGGAATTTCCTTGCTCTAAATCCCATGGTTATTGCTAGGAATAATGGGAAGTCATTTGAGTGTTGAAGAAGTAGATTTCTGATTTTTCTTTGTTTATCTTAGTACCTGTTGCTCTTGTAAATTCGTCGAGGATTTCCATTAATTGCTTTGCTTCTTTGAGGTTGGCCTGTCCATACAACATGACATCATCCACAAATTGTTGATGGGTTAGGGGTAGTTCATCTCCCCACGGTCTGAGTCCCTTTAGCCATCTGCTATTCACTTTAGCTTTTATCAATCTTCCTAGACCATCAGCAGCTAGGATGAACAGAAACGGGGATAGTGGATCACCCTACTGGAGTCCTCTGGATGGATTAAAGGCTTCTGAAGGTGTCCCATTTAGTAGTATAGACATAACTAGAGTAGGTATCATGGACATTACCCGCTCTATCCATTTGTCATCAAAGCCATAAGATTTGAGGATTTTCTAGAGATATTCCCAGCTTGGCCTGTCATATGCTTTAGCAAGTCTAGTTTGATCATCATCCCCTTGTATTTTGAGTTCTTCAGTGAATAGATTGCTTCTTGAGCTACTATAATTCCGTCCACTATTTGTCTCCCTTTGACAAACCTCATCTGTTCTTGTGAAATCAGCTATGGTAGTATAGGTTTTAGTCTATTCACCATTATAGTAGCTAAGATTTTGTAGATTACATCACATAGTGCTATCGGTCTGAATCCTTGTGGTTCCTTAGCCTTTTCCGTCTTCAGAATCAGGGCAAGGAAGGTAGCATTCAAAGCCAGTTGCATTCTTTTTGTGCATCTGGATTCTTCCATTGCATTTACGATATCTTGACTTATGGAGCTCCATGTGTCTTGGAATAATTCCAAGGTGTATCCATCTAGTCCTAGTGCTTTGTTATTTTCCATCGCCTTCACTACCTCTTCTACTTCTGTTTCTGTTATAACCCTTAGGAGTGCCATATTCTGTTCTCTATTCAATATTTTGGGTATATATTGGCTTATTTTAACTATATCTTCCTCTCTATTGTGTTGCGTTTTGGTCAATATTCCTTTGAAGTGTTGTACTAGCAGGCTCTCCATTTCCTCTTTTTGAGTTAGCATGTTTCCTTGCCTATCCTTTAGAGAGAATATTCTGTTTTTCTGTATGTGTTGTTGCATAGCCTTATGGAATAATTTCCTATTTCTCTCCCCCTCTTTCAGCCATTGTATTCTATATTTTTGTCTCCACAGGATTTCCTCTTGTTTTCTTCTTTCCTCCAGCCTGTTTAGTACCATTCCTTCTTCCTTTGCTAATTCTTCAGTTCTCCCGTCTTCTAATATTTTCTATTGGATTCTTTTCATTTCTATCTGAAGCTTTTCTTGGTCTTTTTGAATATTTCCAAATTCCTCTCTATTCCACTTCTTTATTTTACCTTTGAGATCTTTTAATCTTAGCTATAGAGTGTGCATTTTGTTTCTTCCGTTTATTTCGGTCTCATTCTCCTTCCACCAATTTTCCATTTTTTCTATGAAGGTTGGATCTCTCAACCAGAATGCCTCGAACCTGAAGGGTCTATTCTGATTATGTTGGTTCATGGCGATTTCTAATTTTATGGGCCAATGATTAGACCCCTGGCAGGGTAAGATTGTTGCTTCGTAGAAAATGTCCTTCCCTATGAAATGTTCTGTTGCAAGGAACCTGTCAAGCCTGGAAGCTATTTGCTTGCTTCCTCCTCTACGGTTGTTCCAGGTATATTTTCCATTAATGGTGTGGATGTCTATAATTTTCAGTTCTGATTGTATGTCCCTGAATCTTTCCATGTCCGGTTCTTCTCTTTGCAGTCTGCCTTTCTTTTCACCTTTTGAGGTTGTCATATTAAAGTCTCCCACTATCAGCCACAACTTTTCTTTGTGCAGGTTTCCTAGCTATTGCAGTTGAAGGAGGAAGCTTCCTTTTTCCACTGGTATATGGGGTCCATATACTGCCTAAACCAAGAACCATTCTCTATGGCCTATAAGTTGGAACCTCCCAGTGAGTATCCTTTTCATTCCTATCTAGTAATCTACTATGACTTCAGGAAGGTTCCCTTAAAATTGCAATTCCCCTCGCGCTGCTTGTTGCATCAATTGTCATACATTCATATGTAGGTTTGATTTTGTTTAAGATTTCCTCCATTTTTTGCCCTGCTATTTTTGTTTCCTGTAAAAATATTATTTGGGGTCTTTCTCTTTTTATACTTTTTGCTAGGTATCTTTGTTTACCTTTGTTGTTAAGTCCTGGAATATTCCAGGATGTAATTATTATTGGGTGGTTGTGTTTGTTTGATGGAATACCGCTGAGAGCGGAACTACTCTCCCAGTGTTCACTAACATTTCCCCCATAATCTATATCGATTCCTAAATATTCCGTTTGCCTATTTTTTTCCCCCTTCCGCTTTACTTTATTGATCTTGATTATTTTCTGGTTGGATGCCTAATTGTTCAACTATTTCTATCTTTCCTTGATCTTGTTTTTCTTTGTATTTTTGAAAGGTTTCTCAGTATAATTTTTTTCCTCTTCTGGGATGAACCTTTCATCCAAGCGTCTCCATTCATTTAGAAGTTTCCTTGGGATTTCTTCTTCTGACATTGGATCTTCCCCTTTGCTGATATCGATTTCCATTACTTCATTTTCCATTTTCTCTCCCTTTTATTTTCCTTCCTTTTCCATTGATTCACTTTGGGTTTTTCTCTTAGTATGTTTTGTGCCTTGGCTTGTACTGCCCTCCTGTTCTTTCTCCTCCTGATAGTCCATTACTTGAATTTCCTTATCTTCTTCTTCTTCTTGTAGAACTTCAAATCTGTTTGATTTATTTGGTTTGGTTTGTTGTTCCTTTTTTCCTTCCTTGGGGTTTTCCTTTGTAGGTCTTTTTTTGTTTTTTTATCTCCTGAAACCCTTCTTTATCTTCTTGATTTTTCCTCTGTTGCTTGTTTCTCCATTCTTCCTCTTCTGTGTTAAGAGGGCGTTCCTTGAAAAGATGTCAATATTCATGACACCTTCTGCATCTGAAAGGGATATGCTCATAGTCCAACATTTGTTTCCATACTTCATCGTGGTATTCTAGATCGACTGACCCCGGGATCGGGTCAACTATTTTCATATAGACACAAATTCTTGCATATGAAGTGTATCTTCCATTTATTGTTGTTAACAAAGCTTCCTATGGTATTTCCTATTCCCTCTAGGATCTTTGGATCCCAGAAATCCATTGGTAATCTGAATAGTCTTACCCAAACCAAGGCTGCTAGGAATTTTTCTTTATCAGGGTTATAACATTCCTCCTAGTGCCTCATGAACAATCCTGCATTATAATGGAAACAGGGACAATTTTCATACACTCTTTCTTTACCTTGCAGGTTTGAAAAAATTAACGTAAAGAAGCCTCTTGCTCCTAGCTTTAGCTATATGTGGCCTTGGGGTTGCCATTTTTGTTGGATCCATTTGGTGAGGTCCTTTTCCGACGGCCAAACTCCAATAAACTTGCATATTAGTGCATGGTCCTTCATGTAGCTTCGATAGCGCTCCAGTTTATTCATTGGAATAATGAATTTCGATTTTTCCATTGCGCACGGTAAGCACTTGCCTTTGTTGCCTGCCTGCCATCTTTCTCTGAGAACATGTCCCTGTATCTTCGTCTCCTCGTCCGGATTGCTGTTGCTCAATCCTTCTCCTATCACTGTGTCTCTATAGGAGGGGATCTCTCCCCTCCTCTCTTTCTCTTTCATTGCTGTAATCTCTTGGTTTTAGTGCTGCTTTCTGACTGTGATTTGTGGTTTTCCGCACCACCCACCTTGTGGCCGCATGACCATTAGGGTTGCAGAGCTCCAAAAAACCTAAAATATTTAATTAAATAATATAGGATTTTTAAAAATTTACCACAGGGTTAAGAAAGATTTTTTTTGGGATGGCCTTATATTGGATATTCAAAATTTTATGGTGGAATGTTTGTTTTTCCAACAAAAAAAAGTTGAAACAATTAAGACCTCAGGCCTATTACAACCTTTATCCATTCCAAGCCAACGTTGGGAGTAGGTTTCAATGGATTTTATCACAGGCTTACCCAAGTCTGAAGCAAAGAGTGTCATCATGGTGGTAGTTGATAGACTTACCAAGTATGCACACTTTTGTGCACTATCGCATCCAATTAAAGCCAATAAAATTTCTACTACTTTTATGGAAACAATTCAAAAGCTACATGGAAACCCAAAGATTATTGTAAGCGACAAAGATCCCATTTTCACGGGAAATTTTTGGACAAAATTATTTTCTTGCCTTGGTACTCAGTTAGCTCATAGCTCATCTTATCATCCTCAATTTGATGGGAAAACTGACATAGCAAACAAATGTTAGGAAGGATATCTTCGTTGCTTTGTATTTGATAAACAAACACAATGGGTCAAATGGTTGCCTCTGGCTGAATGGTGGTATAACACTTCTTTCCACACTGCAACAAAAATGACCCCATTTATGGCACTTTATGGATATCATCCATTGTCCATCACATCATATTTAAGAGAAAATTGTAAGGTTCAAGCAGTGGAAGATCACATCGAGCATCAACAAACAAGTTCTCCAACTCTTAAAGGATAACCTCACTTTGGCGCAGAATAGAATGAAACAATGGGTAGATCAAAATCACAACAAAAGAAGTTTGATGTAAGTGACTAGGTATTCCTACACCTACAACCATATAAACAAATGTCCCTCAAGCAAGCTAAGAAGAATAATAAATTATCACCAAAGTATTATGGTCTGTACAAGGTGTTGCAAAAGATTGGTACTATGGCATACAAATTGGAGCTTCCTGCAACTTCTCGAGTGCACCCAGTTTTCCATGTTTCATGCTTAAAGAAGGTTATAGGTGACAAAATCCCAGTTCAAACAATATTGCCAGAACTTGATGAGGAAGGAAAAATCATATTGGAACCTGAAGCAATCACAGAAACAAGAACTCGACAGCTACGAAATCGATCAATTTTGGAGTATCTCATTAAGTGGAAGAACTGAAGGTTCCACATGAGAGGGTGAGAATTTTATACAGAAGCATCCAGAACTACTCAAGCGCTGAGGAAAACACTTTTTTGAAGGAGTGGGGCATGTTAGGTCCCTATAATACTAGTGATTCCCCCATTACTATTGTCATTATAGCCCTTATTGTTATTATTGTGCCCCTATTGTCCCCATATTGTTATTATTGTGCCCCATAGAAGCCCACTATTATTATTGTTGTGCCCTTATATTATTATTGTTATGTCGGCTTTGATTATATTATGACCCCTTAGACTCCTATATATAGAAAGAAGGTCCTGTCATTTGTATCATCAAATAATTTTTCATTTGTGTAATGTAAAGGAGGTTGCCCCCTCGAAGAGGGTGATTTTGAAGGCATTGATCTATCTTTTCTTCCATTTTGTGAGTTGGTTGCATAACACTATACCTAGGAGGTTGAGTCATGTTATAGTAGATCCTCCTCTCATGTTTACCATGGCAGGCTAGTGACAGTCGGTAGATATGGGAGGAGTGGTTACATAATGGTATCAAATCTCTCAGGTTCAATACTTATATTGAATGGGTGGAATGTGTTTATGTCGGTTATATATGTGGTTATTATGCATTATGGTTATGATTGGCGTGCATGAGGTCATGGTATGTAGTTGGTGTTGTCATGCATGATGTGCACATATTGATATGATTATGTATATATACATTTATCATGCTAATATGGATTTATCTTGCAAATGAGGTAACCTCCCCTGAACTTCACTGAGGTATGTTGATTATGTTTGTATTTGGTTTATCTGACATGGTATGTTTGTAGGAAGAGGATCAAATATGATAAGAGAAATGGTGGACTACAGTTCACGTGATTCTCCCTACAGATCAAATGAGAAGCATGGTGATGAGTACTCCCCTCACATAGCAGATACAGTAAGAAGTTTGAAGGCAGAGATAAGAAGTTGCAAAGTAGATAATGATAGGACCATTCAATCATAAAAAAGACTTGTTAGGGCACATGAGAAATAAGAAGAGGTTAATGCAGTGATTCTTCAAATTTTATCAAATTTGCAAAGATAGGGACCACTTAGGATCAATCATGAATAGGAGGAAATGATAAATGGTGCATATGGCAACAGGTCTTGATTAGGACATAGGTTGGATAGAGAGGATATAATCAGAGATGGTAGATTTCTAGATACACCTGATCAGAGGGGAAGTGATCATGGGTTCTATCCTAGTTCTGTTTCATAGAGATAGTATCGTCATCACCATCACCATCCACATAGGAGGAGTGTGAAGAAGTATTTTCAAGAAGAGTTTAAGAAAGCGAAGCCTCCTACATTTGATGGAGAAATAAAGAAATCACAGGATGCAAAATCTTGGTTTCTTGGGATGAATAAGTTCTTCCAATTACATGACTATTCAAGAAACATGAAAGACAGGATTTCTACTTTCAGTATTAAAGGTATAGCATACATTTGGTGGGAAGATGTGAAGAATGTCAAAGGTATTTGGGAAGATGATTTGACTTGGAGTGAGTTCGAGAGACTTTTCAGGAAGAAGTATCTATCTGAGAGATACTACGATGACAAGGCAAAGGTATTCTATGAGTTGAAGATGGGATCTATGACTGATGAGGAATATACTAGAAGTTTCTAGGATTTGTTGATATATGTGCCTTATATTAAGGAGGAGAAAGCAAAGATTTAGAGATTCATCAATGGGTTTCCAATAATATTCAAAGACATGATTGAGTTTGATGAGCATATATTGCTAGAGGAATCCAAAAGAAAGTTAAGGCACTGTTATGAGAAATCAAAGCACATGTTTGAATTTAAAAAAGATTGGAAAGGTAATTGAAATACTAAGGGGAAATGGGATAAGAAAAGCAAGGAGGATTAGAGGACACATGTAACAAAGAGAATGCAACACCGCACAAGAAGTTCAATCTGAGGATCAAAAAAAGGGTGATTGTAGGAAGCCTTTACTATGTTCGACTTGTGGAAAGGATCATTGCAGGAGAGATTGTCCATAGCATCAGGTTGATAGACTGCAGATTTACAATGCTCAGGAGTCACAAATAGTGGGGGATGTTGGATAGAGTATTCCTTGGATTTATGCAACCTTGGATAATAGGTAGACAAATCACTAGGCATCTATTATTGATATGGATGGTAACATTTGTGATCAATTTGTTTCTATTTTCATTGACACTAGATCTAATTATAGTTATGTTAATCCTAGCCTGTTGGATAAGCGTGGTTTGAATAAGGAAGTGCATGCAGAGTCTTGGTTAGTGAAATTGGCTATAGGTACTATGAAAAGAGTTCATCATTGGTTAAGATCTTGTGCATTTGAGTTGAATGGTATGTATACATCAACGCATCTAAATGTGCTTCTGTTGGGATAATACAATATGCTTTTGGGTATGGGAGAACAAAGAATCTTGTAGGGTAAGAAGAAGGTGACATTAATTAGGATGGTTACAACTATGCAACCAAAACGCGGTTGTAGGAAAGGGTGTGTATTATTTACAGTGCATATTTCTAGTGATAAAGGTAAGGATGTTGAGGATGTGGAAGTATTCAAGAGGCACCCAGTTTTACAATAGTTCAGGATGTGTTCCCAGCAGATATTTCAGAGTTTCTGCCTCACTAGGAAGTGGAATTTCCTATTGAGTTGGTACCAGGGGTAGCACCAACATCAAAGGAACCTTACAGGATAAGCATTCCAGAGTTAGGAAGTTGTAGTTGAAGGAAATACTAGAAAAGGGATATATTAGGCCAAGTGTGTCACCTTGGGGTGCACTAGTGTTGTTCATGAAGAAGAAGGATAGTTCACTTAGGTTATGCACCGACTACAGACAATTGAACAAGGTGACGATCAAGAACGTGTATCCGTTTCCAAGGATTGATGACTTGTTTGACCAGTTGAAGGGAGAAAAAATGTTCTTGAATATTGATTTGAGATAAAGATATCATTAGGTACGCCTCAAAGAAGAGGATATATACAAGATTGATTTTCAGACCAAGTATGGGCATTATGAGTTTGTTGTGGTTCTGTTTGGTTTGATTAATGCTCCAACTAGTTTCAAGTGTTTGATGAATAGCATGTTGTGTTCCTATCTAGATAAGTTTGTGATTGTATTCATTGATGATATATTTATATATTCTAAGAATGAAGAAGAGCATGCATAACATTTAGTAGCAGTGTTGAAATTTCTAAGAGAGCAACAGTTGTGTGCCGAGCTTAGTAAATGCAGTTTCTTTCAGACAAAGGTTCATTACTCAGGGCATGTTGTTTCCAAGGAAGGTATAACAATGGATCCAAAAAATAGAAGAGCTATCATGGAATGGGAAGCTCCTAGAAAAGTGGATGAGGTCATATCATTCATGGGGTTAGCATGTTATTATAGGCGGTTCATCAAGAAATTGTCATAGATTACTTATCCTGTTACATGATTGCAATGCAATGGAAATAAATTTGAAGGGACAGAGGAATGTGCAATGAGTTTTGAGCAGTTGAATTAGTTGCTTATGAATTCTCCAGTTCTAAATATTACATATCTAGAAAAAGTACATGTGCTTACAAAATAGGACTTTGTGGGGATTTGATGCAGGAAGGACAGGTAGTGTGCTATGAAACAAGTAAACTAAATGAGCACAAGTAGAATTATGTGACGCATGATTGTGATTTGGCAACGATCATTCATGCATTGAGTATGTGGAGACACTATCTTCTTGGAAAGAGGTTCATCTTGATGAGTGATCATAGTGGATTGAGATACTTATTTGACCAACATAATATGAATGCCAGGAAAGTTATGTGGTTGGCCACGATCAGTGAGTTTGAATTAGGTATCAAGTACATTAAGGGTAAAGAGAACAAGGTTGAAAATGCTCTTAGCAGAATAATATAGGTAAATCACATAACATCTATAAGTTAATATGGCACAGATTTACTTGATCAGATCTTGCAAGCAGGATAACAGGATGATAGGTACTGACAACTTAAGCACAGGTTACAACAACAGGGTACAAGCGAATAGGATGTGGATTATCATCTCACGACATATGGTTTGGTTAGATTTAGGGATAGGATCTATGTGTCGGAAAATAACAAGCCCAAGAAGAATATCTTGTGGAAATTTCATGTTAAGCCTTATTCAGGTCACCTAGGATATCAGTTAACATTGGCAACTGTTATAAAGTTCTACCATTCGCCAAATTTGTAGAAAAAGGTGGCAAAATTTGTTTCAAGATGCTTGGATTGTGAACCAGTAAAAGTAGAGTGTAAGCATTTAGGTGGATTACTGCAGATGATTTCGATTCCAGAGTGGAAATGGGAGGTCATTTCCATGGACTTCATTACAGGTTTGCTGAGGAAATCTAGATATCATGATTCTATTATGGTTGTGGTTAACCAAGGTAGTTCACTTTGTTCCAATGAAGGCTACTCATTAAGCTAGTGAGGTAGCACAGGTCTTCATCAGAGATATAGTGAGGTTGCATGGTGTTCTGAAGAAGATTGTGTCACACAAAGATGCTAAGTTTAGATACAGGTTTTGGAAAGGGTTATTTGTAGGTTTGGGAATAGATTTGCCCTTCAGTACAACTTATCATTCACAGATAGATGGACAAATAGAGAGAGTTAACAAGATTTTGGAGGACATGTTGAGGATGTATATCATGCATCAACAATGAAAGTGGGAAGAGTATCTTCCACTAGTAGAGTTTTTGTATAACAATGGGTATGAGGAATCGTTGAGGATGAGTTTGTTTGAGGCACTTTATGGGAGGAGTTATAATACTCCTATCAGTTGGAGTGATCCAATGAACATGGTGTTGATTGGATTGGACATGTTGGCAAAGGGAACATGAAATGCATGAAATCAAGAAGAATTTAGAGGTAGCATAGGACAAGCAAAAGAGCTATGTAGATCAACACATGGTATTTAAAAAGTTTTAGGTTTGGGAAAGTGTACTTGCACATCAAGCCCAAGAAGAGCTCCTTGAGTATTGGATCATGTGCCAATATGGAACTTCGGTATTGCAGGCCTTTCAAGATTCTTGAGAGGGTTGGACCAGTAGCCTACAGACTTGCACTACCTTCGACAATGAAAGTCCATGATGTTTTCCATGTGTAATTGATTAAGAAGTATGTGAAATATGTTGATCATGTGATTGACTGGTCAGGTGGAACCAGAAGGATAATTCTAGTTGGAGCCTCAGTGCATTTTGCAGCAAAAGATGCTCATGCTCTGGAATCGAGCAATAGAGCAAGTTAAAGTGTAGTGGAAGAACTTTGGGCCCAATGAAGCTACATGGGAGATGGCTGATCAGATGCGGGCTATGTATCCTTCTTTATTCATTGGTTGAGTGGATGTCTTTTGGTATATGTTTTGTCTATGTATATGTATGTTGTAAATACTGCATCGAGTTATGTCATAAAGTTCCAATAAGCGGTATGGTGTTCACGATATGTTGTTTATGTTTTCAACAAATGGATATGATGTAAAATTTGCATCGAGCTATGTTATAACGCTCCATAGGTAGCATGTGTTTTGTTGGATTATAAGTGTCATTGAACACTGACGATGGTGTTCCCCCAAGGGGGAGGGTTCTATAATAGCCCCGGTTAAAAATACATGTAATAAAGTTAATAAAGGAAAAATAAGACCAACATCACGGGACACGTATGCTAAGCTGAATGTTGGGAAAAAACATAGTGACAGGGATCACTTGTGATTAATTTATGGCTATCAAAATTGACAAAGGCATTGGCAAAGGAAAAGAGACATTAATTGGCATTTTATTTATGAAAATAATGGAAAATAGGAGAAAAGGAAGGTGAAAGGTCATAAAACAACATGTGAGGAAAATTGAAGGGAAAATGAAGGAAAATTAAGAAAATAGAGGCCTCAATGACAAAAGTATTCTAAGGATTAGTTCACAAAATTTTGTCATTTTTAGCTTGGAGCTCTCTTCTATTCTCTCTCTCTCTCTCACTCTTTCACACTTAGAGTTTCTTGTAGCATTGTGGCATACTTTGGATTTAATGAAACAAGGCAAAGAAAAAAGTAGGAAAGTGCAAGGGGATAGTGGGATCAATAACTACAACAAGATTACTTTGCAGGTATCAAGTTGCATGTATGATTTCCTCACTATTTTTGGCATGCATCGCATATGCATGTAGTTGTTTGGTTATGATCTATAATTAGCATGGAGGATTGCTTGGATTGACAGTGGTTTTGCCTAGCCTTACCATTTCCTAGATAGCCATGGTATTGTGGGTTTTCCCACTTGATTGTTTCTGATTGGTGCTCATGTTCCCTATGGTTGTGGGTTGAGTTACTAGTTCTTGGAGCCTTGGAAAAATGCTCTGGAAGCCTTGGAACAACTTGGGTTGAGTTACTAGTCCTGGAGCCTTAGTTTGATAAACGTCGTGGAGCCTTGCGATAGTTATTGGTTGAGTTACTAGTCCTGGAGCCGGGTTGGAACAAATGCTCTGGAGCTCTAGAGAACTTGGGGAGAGACCGATCTAGTGATGGTAGTGATGCTCGACTGTGAGGTGGAATCACTAATTGAGGGTTGAGGCGGTTTGGCCTCTGGAATCCCTGGTTTGGTTTTGCTTGGTTTATTCCATGAGATCCCACATTCATGCTTGGAATATGGCACGAGAGTGATTGGCTAAAAGAGAGATTTAGTTCAACCAAATATATGGTTGGGTGGTACGTGGAAGTCCCTGACTTGGTTGGATTTTGCATATGTTAATAAGATCTCTTTTCGTCTTGTATTTCGTGAATATTTATACTTTTTGTATGTGGCTTTGATGGTTGTTCTATCATTGTTATTATTCTAGTTATATGCATGGTTTCATGATAGATTCTAGTTATGGCTTTTAACATGTTTTGATTAGTAAATGAATGGTTATTGAATGCTTGACCTAATATATGTTATTGCAACCATTGTGAGAGGGAATTAGACCTTATTGATGATTCTAAGATAAGTATGAGACCCGTATGTTCAAATATGCATTTCCTGTAGATTACATGCTCACAATGTGTTTAACGAAATGTTTATCATGGTTAGGCATGGTTAGGGAAATTTGTTAACTAATTTTTGCATTAATGTCTTTGCCCTTGTGTCATTCATCATTCTATAAATTTCTATCAAGTTATGGGTAGAGGTATGGATGCTAGCCTTGAAAAAGTGGCTCGGATTTTGGGGTCGCATGCTAAGAACTGGGAAATCTAGACTTCAATCATCGAGATGTAGAGTTATCCATACGATTAGAGGCTTACAATCATTAGCTTGCCTTGTTATGCAATAGAATGGGATTCCATATCACTAAAAAGGCAAGTTAGCTCAGGGTTTGTGCACCTGGAGTGGTTGTTTAACTCCCGTGGGTCCAGTAGCTCCTGAGGAAGGTCAATAAAGTTTTGGTTTGTTGATTCCATTTCCTTAACTGCACCTAGGAGGTTGAGTCATGTCATAGTAAATCCTCCTCTCATATTTACCCTAGCAGGCCTATGACAATGGGTAGATATGGGAAGGATTATACAAGAGACCTTGAACTTCACCGTCGTTCTACTATGCCCAAAACAAGGGGTCTAAGTTAACAAAGACTTCACTATCCTTCTATCATGCCCAAAACAAGAGATTAATCTCAACATAAAAATTCGTTGCCTTTCTATTGTGCCAATAATCAAGGATGAAGGTCTCAGAGAACTTCAATTCCCAAACAAAGATTAATCATTACATAATTCATTTCCCAAATAGTGATTAACCCTAAAAAAACTCATTGCTTTGGATAGATATCGTGTGCCAATACCAAAGAGAAAAAGAGAAGGATGTCAACTAGGGTGGAATCTTTCACCACTGAAAATGACAAAAGAGAGATAGGTCTTAAAACCTTAAGAGATAATGGTAAAAAACAAATGAATTGATTCACACTTGATGATCTAAAATTAATTCATCCCTCTCATATTTATAGATTTCCTAAGGGGTTCTCTTCTTCCTTAATGATGTGTAGACTTTACTTCAAACACCAAATTTGGGTTTTTTTTTGCCAAGTTTCCCCAAAACTTGCCCAACAGTGGGTAATTTAGGGTTTTCCCCCTGTATGGAGGACTATAGCCTATGGGGATGGATAGGTTGTTACATCCCATTTGTCCTCAATTTGTAGAGGACGTCACTGCAAAGCATTCTAATTAATGGTTAAACACTAGCCACAAATTTAAAGGCCAATACACATGTTTTACAATTACATTTAATTCATAATTCAAGCTAGGTTGGGCATACCCACAAGACATATTGTTAGGTTTGTGTTTGTTAAAATTGGAAACCAAGGTAAAACTTCATGTGGGTCATACTATTCATGGTTGATAATATTTTTATTAGATTCCTCTCGTCGAGAGGTGTAGGATTGATATAAAGATCATCTGATTCTGATAAGTATTCATGGAGATATGAATTTATTTTGATTATGGTTTATTTCAGGACCTACACTCATGTGGCTCAGAAGCCCAACAGTCACATCTCTTCAAACACCAACGTTGTGTATAAATATAAGAGGACTTTTCCTCATTTGCACTCACTCATCTCATCACATCTCTCTCTCTACTGTGCAGAAATGAGTCTCTTCTCTACTGTGCAAAAATGGGTCTCTCTCTCACACATGTGAAGCTGGAAGCTGTTGAACTTGAAGCTGCAACTTCAGATCCAAAGTTTGACCAGAGTTGACCATTAGATCTCCTCTTTAGAACTGCGTTTTCCATATGGATCTCCTTTGAAATCTGCAACTTTTGGTGTGGAATGAAGTCAATCCGAACGGTTTGCAAGATTTCGACTGCCCTAGTTTGAAGCCAGAAACTGCTGAAACTGAAGCTGCAACTGCAGAAGTAAAGATTGACCTGCGTGGACTAGAAGATATCCTCTTTGGAACTACGATGTAGGTCCATCTAGATCTCCTCTGAAAGCCACAACTTTTGGTGGTGGAATGAAGTCAATCCGACGAACGGTTTGTGAGATATCATCTGCCCTAGTTTGATAATGAAGTCGCTAATGCTGATGTTGCTGATCTAGGGTTTGCTACTGTTGATATGAATCAGATTTATTGTACTCTTTCTCTCTGCTAAATTATTGAAGATAAAAGAAGATTTGATCAATGGGTTTCCCCACACATTTTGGGGTTTGTCCCTAGCTACCCGCTACATCTTGTGTCTCTTGTCTTGGCTTGTTTTCTGTCGATCGTTTAATGTTCTATCTGCACTTTACTTTATGTACATGTGATTGCTAATCTGTGGGATATAATAAGGAAAATAAGTAAACTATTATAAGCATAGAACATACCATAACTTAACATGATATCAGAGCTGAGGTGAAGAGAAAGCCCGAGCAAGAGCAAGAGCAATCACCAAAGAGAAGATTGGCAAGGCTATCCTAAAAGAACGATGGGGTCCTCAACACTCTTTCCTGCCGAAGAGAAGCTCTGTGAGAAAGCTGACTATCACAGATGGAAGATGTCTGTCGATCTAAACCTAGAAGATCAAGGAGTGCTGGACCATGTAAGAGGCAATATTGTTAAGCCTCCATCAAATGCATCCGCTGCTGCATGGAACAAATGGAAAATCGAAGAAGTCAAAATAGAAGATCATCTAGGACTCTATCGAAAAGCACTTGGTGGGCTACATCTCTAAATTGGACACCTCCAAGGAAATCTAAGATAGACTGGTGAGTTTATTTAAAGTTAATGATGCAAATCAAGTTTTGTTTCTTAGAAATAAACTGAGGGAAATCAAGAAGGGTAAAGATGAGAGTATGAAAGCATACTTCTTAAGAATAACTGAGATCAAGAACGATCTCCTATCTATTGGGGAGGCTGTTACTGACAGGGAAATGGCACTCACGACTCTTGGAGGATTACCATCCTAATGGTACATGTTCAGGACTACTCTTCTGAACTATAATGTAATTTCTGGTTTCGAGGAATTAATGGCTAGATGCATTCAAGAAGAAACAAGGGAAGAAAAGCAAGAAATGCCCATGCCTAAAGGTCCTTCTGCTGCCTTTTCTTCTCATGCTAAGAAGAGAAATAATTTCGGGACTAAATCAAAAGGAAATGCTGGACCTAAGGCTGGAAGAAAATGACGATGTTACATCTACGATAAAGTAGGTCACTATGCAAGGGAGTGCCCTGATAGAAAGGACTTACACCGGGACGATGATCAAAATCCCTCTGATGGCAATCAAAGGAATGACAAATTCAATAGCGAAGGTAAGAGGAGAGCTAGGAATCGAGGAAGAGGACAACCATTCAAGAAGGCTAGAAATTCCAGGATGTATTAAATGCACCTGACCTCAAAAGAACCTAGTGTCCATCTCAGCAATGGAAGACAAAGGCTACAAGGTAACCTTCAGCGATGGCAAGGTATGTATATGGAAAAATTATGTTAAAGATGCCTTTACTCTTGGGTTTAGTGTTGATTCATTATATCAGGTCGATGGAAGTCCGCTAGGTGTCATGTCTTATGACACATCTCTTCAGTCCGAACTTTGGCATCGGAGGTTTGCCCCTCTTCATTATAAAGCTCTACTTGGTGTAAGACAAATTGTGACAGGGATGCCCGAATTCTGAGTAGAGAAAGAAGGTGTATGTCCAGGATGTGCCGAAGGAAAGCTCAAAAGGGGACCATTCCCCTCAAGCCAAAGCAAGACCTTCGATATATTACTGTTGGTTCACTCAGGCATACCTGAGGTTGGCATTAAGAGGGAGACTACTACAACACATACTCCTAAGTAGCATGGTGTGGCGGGAAGGAAGAATCGCACGATTGTGGAAGATGTCTGGGCCATGCTACATGATCAAAGACTTTCAAAGTTTCTATGGGCTGAAACTACAAACACCACCGTATATGTACAAAATCAATACCCTCATCAAGCATTGGGTTCCAAGACTCCTGAAGAGATGTTCACCGTCGATCAAAGGGAAGTCGTGATTAGTCATGATGTCACCTTTGACGAAGATATGGCTCTTAGGAAGGTGGACAATCTTTTGACTTTGAGGAGGATGATGAATCAATGCCTGATGTAGAAGAACCCATGTATCCCATTGATCCTCATCCACATGAGCCTTTCTCTTCTAGGAAGAGGCCTTCATGGCTTAGGGGGATACTTGATGATGCTGAAGGACATGCTGCATCCTGAGGAACCTTTCGTCAAAGTAAGAAACCTAACAGGTATGAGGGATACCTGATCATCATGAGCGCGATCATACAAAATGAGCCTTCATCATTCTCAGATGTCATCAAGCATTAAGTATGGAAGGATGCTATGACCATAGAATATGAGTCTATTATGGAGAATGATGTCTGGGAAGTAGTTCCCAGACCCCAGACAAGACAATTGTTACTTTAGAATGGCTTTACAAGATAAAGCATGTAGCAGATGGAAGTATGGAAAAGTATAAGGCTCGTTTTGTTGCTCGTGGTTTATCCCAGAAGGAAGGTATAAATTGATATTTGCACCTGTTGCCAGATATACGACCATCCACTTGATCATAGCCCTTGTGGCTTCACAAGGATGGAACCTACATCAGATGGACGTCAAGACCGCGTTCTTGCATGGTTCAATCAAAGAAGAGGTCTATGTGGAGCAACCCGAAGGATTTGAGATTTATGATCGAAAAGCTCATGTATGCAGGTTGAAGAAGGCTCTCTATGGGCTGAAGCAAGCACCCCGAGCATGGTATGAGAGGATCGATAGCTACTTGATGACGTTGGGATTCACTGGGAGTGAAGTTGATCCTAACCTTTACTTTAAGGTTGAATATGACAAGCCTCTCATACTGGTGTTGTATGTGGATGACCTCTTTCTAACAGGTGCAGACCCTCTCATTCAAAAATGTAAGAGGGAGTTGGCTTATGAATTTGAAATGAAGGACCAAGGACTTGAAGTGTGGCAGAAGCCAGGGGAAATTTTCCTATCTCAAGGAAAATATGTGGTAAAGATATTGGAAAGACTCGGTATGATGGACTGCAAGACTGTGACTACCTCGAGGATCTTAACTTTTAGAAGTTATATGGTAGTGATGTTGGACCAGATTTGGGAAATGCCTTGAGTGTTATAAACTCATTCACATTGATGTTCTTGGTGAACCTTCGTCCGAACATATGTTTTGCAGTTAGCATTGTGACCTCATATTTGGTTGAGCCTCACTAGATTCATGCCAAGAATCTTCTAAGATATCTTCATGGCACAATTACTAATGGGTTAAGATACACTATTGGAGATGTGAGACTACTTGGATATACTGATGTTGATTTGGTAGGCAGTGTAGTGGATCGTAAGAGCACTTTCGAGTGATGTTTCCCCTTGGGATTTGCTTTGATATCCTGGATGAGCAGGAGACAAAAGTCGGTGGCTTTGAGCACCGCCAAAGCAGAGTATATCGCTACTAGCATGGCCTCCTATGAGATAGTTTGGATGTGAAATCTCTTCAGTGAGATGTTTGGATTTACATTGGATACCATTGTGATTCTCTGTAACAACCAGAGGTTGGATTCAATTATTGAGGAATCCAGTATTCTTCGAGTGCTCTAGTAGATAAACATCATCTGGGATATGGTAAGTCAATGAGAAAGCAGGCTCAATCACATTAAGATGATGTACAGGTGGACACACTTTGTCAAAGCCCCGAGGAAAGATCTAATATGTGATTTTCCTAAACAACTTGGAGTCATCAAGAAACCCTTGTACAAGGGTCCTGCATGTTGCATGCATTGAGCTCTGGGAGCTCTGAGGGCTTTTGGTTCTTACTGGAGAAACATATGACGACAAGGTGACTCACCCTCCCCTGGTGGTACGCACTGGAACAAGATGATTCGCTTTCTTATGGGACAATATTTCGCTCTCTTGTGGAATAGGATGATTCACTCTCCTGTGTAGCAGGATGATTAGTTCTCCTGTGAGGCTTGGATTGATGTGTTCTCCATGGCGACTGTAGCAGGATTGATGTGTCCTCCTATGAGGCCTGAATTGATGTGTTCTCCATGGCGATTGTAGTAGGATTGATGTGTTCTCCTATGAGGCCTGGACTGATGTGTTCTCCATGACGATTGTAGCAGGATTGATGTGTTCTCCTGTGAGGCCTAGATTGATGTGTTCTCCATGGCGATTGTAGCAAGATTGATGTGTTATCCTATGAGGCATGGATTGATGTGTTCTCCAAGGCAATTGTAGTATGATTGATGTGTTCTCCTGTGAGGACAGGATTGATTAGTTCTCCTGTCGAGGCATCCTACCCATGCAGTCTGAAACTCATGGGAAGTACCTCTCATCTAATCAATGAGCAGGGAAATGAAGTTAGAGACCATATTAGTACCGATGGACGCAGTTGTATCAATCGTACTCCCTATGCTAGGATGACCTCCATTGATCTAGGATCAATGATACTAGTATGGGACCAGTGGTAGGAGTGGTACATTCTATGACACTAAATTCGGGTCGGTTGTTACTAGTCTAGGACCAGTGGTACGCACTCTGTGATTGACTTTGAGTCAGTGGAGGATGTGACTGGTCTCAGACTAGTGGTAGGAGTTGTACTCACTATGACACTGACTTTGGGTTGGTTGAGACTAGTCTAGGACTAGTGGTACATACTCTGAGACTAACTTTGAGTCAATATGATACATCCTTGATCATTTCTTCTTCTTCATAATTCGGACAAAAGCAGAGCATAACAGAACAAAGCAGAGCAGAGCATAATAGAGCAAATTCGTACAAATCAATACAGGGTAGAACAAGACAAAGAAAAATAGGAAGAATAGAGCTGAGCAGGGCAAGGGTCAGGCTATACAGGGCAGTGCATTTGATGGATGAATAGTAGCGATCGACAGACAGATTGCAAATGAAGTTCTCCCTAGTTGAGTGGGAGTGTTAAAATTGGCAACTAGGGCCAAACTTCTTGTGGGTCATCTTATTCATGGCTGATAATATGTTCATTAGATTCCTCTCGTCGAAAGGTATAGGATTGATCTAAAGATCATCCAATTCCGATAAGTATTCATGGAGATATGAATTTATTTTGATTATGGAATTATTATCAAGCCGACCTACAACTCATGTAGGCTAAGAAGCCCAACAGTCGCATCTATTCAAACATCAATAGTTGTGTATAAATACAAAATGACTTTTCCTCATTTGCTCTCTCTCTCTCTCTCTCTCTCTCTCTCTCTCTCTCTCTCTCTCTCTCTCTCTCTCTCTCTCTCTACTACGCAGAAAATAGTTTCTTCTCTACCGCGCAGAAAAGGGTCTCTCTCTCACACATGTGCAGCCGGAAGCTTCTGAAACTGAAGTTGCAACTGCAGATCGAAACTTTGACCATCGTGGACCATCAAACCTCCTCTTCTGATCTATGTTGTAGGTTCATCTAAACCTCCTCTCAAGGCTGCAACTTTTGGTGGTGGAATTAAGTCGATTCGATGAACAGTTTGCGAGATATCGACTGCCCTATTTTGAAGGAAGTTGTTGAAAATGAAGTTGCAACTGCAAAAGTGAAGTTTGACCTACGTGGACCAAAATATCTCCTCATCTAAACTGTGTTGTAGGTTCATCTGAACCTCCTCTAAAGGGTGCAACTTTTGGTGGTGGAATCAAGTCGATCCAACAGACGGTTTGTGAGATATTGGCTACCCTAGTTTGAAGGAAGTTGCTGAAACTAAAGCTGCAACTGCAGAGGTGAAGTTTGACCTGCGTGGACCAGAATATCTCCTCATCTAATCTATGTTGTAGGTTCATCCTAACTTCCTCTAAAGGCTGCAACTTTTGGTGGTGAAATCAAGCCAATCCAACGGTCGATTTGTGAGATATCGACCTAGTTTTGATGATGAAGCCGCTAATGTTGATGCTACGGATCTAGGGTTTGCTACTACTGATATAAATCAGATTTATTGTATTATTTTTCTCTGCTGAATTATTGAAGATAAAAGAATATTTTATCAAAGGATTTCCCCACATATTGTGGGGTTTGTCCCTGGCTAGCCACCACATCTTATGTCTCTTGTCTTGGCTTGTTTTATGTCGATCGTTTAATGTTCTATCTGCACTTTACTTTATGTACATGTGATTGCTAATCTTTGGAATATAATAATAAAAAGAACTAAACTATTATAAGCCTAAAACATACCATAACTTAACACAAGGCGCCCACCCGACAGTGGTGCCCGTGTGATGTGTTGGTGGGTCGGCATGTCTTGGCAAGGGGTGACCACAAAAAATAAATAATGTCGACCCATCACTACCCTTGAGTTTCCACAAGGGGGTCTCATAATGATTTTTATAAAATTAACTAAATTAATGTTTGGTTGTTAAAATTTGTTTTATAATTGATTGATGGGCCCATGACTACTCATGACTTGAGAATGGAGTCAACGTTAAATTTTTATTCAGTTTGTGATTGTATGCATTGAAATTTGACATGGATATGGTAGATACATGCATTGATTATATGGAAGGGTTTGGAGACTCAAATACGACTCAAAGAAAGAATTTTACAATCAAATTACAAAATTATAACATATATATAAATCAAGGAGATGAAATTATTTATTAATGTTTACTAGTTGTGGGATTATAATGTACTTCATAGTCCAGAGGTTGAGGAAACTCCTTGCCCTTCCATTTGAGAAAAATTATTATCCTTCATCATCATCGTCGTCGTTGTCATCATCATCATCATCAACATCATCGTTGTCGTCGTCATCATCATCATCAACATCATTTATATGAAAAGGAATGATACTTCAATGAATCACACATAATTTATTATATGTCTCTCTTATGCTCTTGGTGTCAAACTTATTGTTACTTGTTGCGGGCCTACCCCTAAGTACCAATCCATCACTTAACATTTACCAATCAGTTGAAATTATGCTTTAATTAACTAACCCAACATAGAGTGACCTGTGAAAGGGGCCAACGTGGAAATGTTTTCAATTTGTGCTTGTATGCATTGAAATTTGACATGGTTATAGTAGATACATGCATTGACGTTATGGGAGGGTTTGAATACTCATATACAAATATGGGAGGGTTTGGAAAAGTGTATGAGTTAGTAATATGTTTTAAATTATTATTATTTTCTAAAACGAGTTTTCATCCAGTGGATAAAATGAACAATATGTTTTGAGTTATTATTATTTTCTTGTTATATTTTAAGCAGTTAGTCCAAATATGTTTCATTCCATTCATCGTGGTGTTAAATATTTTTGAAGGTTCTCTTCAACCCCATATATTGTATTTTTTGTTTCTACTTCTTTTAGTTTCATGCCCACTTGGACATTTTTTTAACTCAATAGGTTCTTTGAGGTCTATCTTCCACCCTTACATATTTTATCCTCTCTTGGTTCTCTTGGTCATTGGGTAAACCTAGAAAATTTATATTCCTCATACATTTTTATAGATTGAATTCCATAGGCTAAATTCCCACCCAAACACGCATGCACTTTATGATTTGGAACTCTCACTTCCAACTCTCTTATGTCACACCACCTTCTATACCTCCCATACACTTCACCCTCTGATATCAGCAATTCTATCTTTGGATTTAAAATGATCTTTAACATTTACCCTAGTGATTCCTCCACCTAGGATTTACTTTTCAACATTTACCCTATCCATTTCCCCACCTAATATTTATTTTTTATATGTATATGAAATTATCATGGTTTTCTATTTCTTCATGCTTTTGTGCAGTGATGACTTGCCAAATGAGGAATATTATAGCCTCTTTACTATAATTTAGTTATTGTTCAACACATTGATTAAGCTCTACATTGATAATTTGGGATTACCACCCTAAATTTAAACTTGATACTAAAATTTCCATATCCAAATACGATGGAAAAAATGCATAAACACGTTATGGATTATTGGATTTGTATCTTAATACTTACTTTATATACATACATAAATATAATATATTTACATTTGTTTCTTGCTAGCAAATACTTAAATTATGTTTCCACCTTTCTCTCTCTATGTCTTTATTTTTACCTCGACCCTCTCTCCCCCCTCCAACTCCATCTCTTTCTCGCCCCCTCTCTCATTATCTCTCCTCCTTTATCTCTCTCCCTTTTTGTCCCTCTCTCTCTCTCTCTCTCTCTCTCTCTCTCTCTCTCTCTCTCGCTATGCCTTTCAACTCAGTCACTATCTCCATCCATCTCTCCTTCTCCCCCCCCTCTCTCCCTCTCTCCTTCTTGTCTCTCTATACATATGACCCCCAAACATACAAACAATCTGATCTCCATCTCTCCCTTGTCACTCGCTCTCTCTCTTTATCCACTTTTCTCTCTCTATGTCTTTCTTCTTCCCTCCCTCTCTCCCCCTCTAACTCCATCTCTCTTTCCTTCCCTCTCTCCTCCTCTCTCTCAAGTCCTCTCTCTCATCCTTCTTCTCACTCCCTTTCTCTCCTACCTCCCTCTATATCTCCCCATCTCTCTCTCTCTCTCTCCCCAACCCTATCACTATATCTCTCTCTCTCTCTCCCCAACCCTATCTCTCTCTCTCTTTCTCTCTCTCTCTCTCTCTCCCAAACCCTATCATTATCTCCCTCCATCTCCTTCTCTCTCGCTCTCCCCCCAATCCATATTTATGTCTCCCTCCCTCTTACCCTTATCTCACTCTCTCATTTCTCTCCTTATCCCTCTCTTAATTCCTTCTCCCCCCTCTCCTTTACTTTATCTCCATCTCTCCCTTGTCACTCCTTCTATCTCTCTGCCTCTATGTCTTTATTATTCCCTCCATACATATCTACAGTTTAATGTATCATGATATATTAATACATATTATAATATGAAAAGGTTAATATTACATTAAATTTATTTTTTATTAAAAAATAAAAAAAATTAAAAAATTAAAAATAAAAATAAAAACAAAACAAAAAAAAAAACAAATTGAAAAATAAATAATGAAAACACAACATAATATCTATATATATTTTATATATATATATATATATATATATCAAATCCCTATTAACCTAGCCCGAGTCTGCCTTCGCCCACCTCTGAGCTGCAATAGGAAATCCTTTTTCATCGCCCTAGCCCGAACCTGCCTCCACCCACCACTGAGTTGCAAGAGGAAAGTTCGCCTCCACCCACCATCAAGATGCAAGATGAAATCTTGCCTTCGCCATTTCCCTAGCCTAAGCCCACCTATGCTCACCTTCAAGATGTAAGAGAAAAGCCTCTATCATTGCCGTAGATCAAGCCTGCCTCTGCCCACCTCCAAGCTGCAAGAGGAAATCCTCTGCCATTGCCCTATCCTGAGCCCGCCTTTGCCCACCTCTGAGCTGCAAGAGGAAAGCCTTTGTCGTCGCCCTAGCCGAAGTCCACTTTTGCCCACCTCTGAGTTTCAAGAGGAATTTGACCTCTGCCATCTCCCGTCACCTACCTCAAACCACCTCAGAGTTTCAAGAGGAAGAGATTTCACCCACCTCTGAGTTGCAAGAGGAAGAGCTTCCACCCACCTCTGAGTTCCAAGAGGAAGAGCCTCTACCATCGTGACAGGACCTGAGGGAAATCTAGCTCGAGGGACTGAGGAAGATTAGAGAAAGAGGATGAAATGTCTTCAACTACTCCAACCCCACAAGATTATTATGTTATGTCGTTATTTTGTATGTTAGTTTTACAATCTACCACAGCAGAAAATTGAAACTTTTTACTAATTTCAAACACAGAATATAAATTTATGCTACGCTCAAGGTATAATATGATATAGCGACAGCCTTTTTAACCTTTACCTAGCCCTAACTGAAACCTATGGAAAGCACCTCTTTCACCTCGAATAAAGAAATTTGATCCATACTATGCTATAATAGATAGTACTGCAAGGAGGCCTGGAGTTTTCTATAAGAAAAAAAATGTGGTAGAGTCCCACCCATAGACATCAACAATAGTCTGACATTGTATTTTCTTCAAGGTCTTTGAATCGTTGAAGAGTCACTTGTCCTAGATGATTCTAGTGGCCCGACTTCCCTACCTTGGTTCTGTATTGTACCTCTGTCATTTGAAACCCTCGCAAAATTTAGTAGGGGTGGTGCTAGGACTAGCATGTCCTACTTACTTGAACAACTGATTTTACATAGGAATCACTTGTATCATAAGTCAGGGGGTGGGGGGAAGGGAATTTGGCATTTTCTATTGTATATTTGTACAGTTCTATAACATTTGTTCATGAAACACATCATACTTCCAATGGTGGTTGATAATTACAGTGTACATTAATACTAGTGGTAGTACCCCATTGACCTAGGGCTTTATTTGTAGTGAAAAGGAGATTTTAAGCCTTGATAGAGGATTTCATGAAGGAAACATGTTGATCTAACAATATTATTATTTTTAATTGTGGTATGATGTCAAATTTGGTTTTGCGTTAGATTAAATTTTGACATACTTCAGTTTGTGTAAATATGATCATTTTGATCAACAGAGGTGCTAATAATTGGTTCTTGATTTTTAACTTGCTTGCTAATTATTTGTTTGTCCTGAGAGGCTTGTTTTTCCTTATAATGAAAATTTGTGTGGAGTTTAGAAATTGTTTGTTACAGTGTGTTTTGAGAGCCATTGAAATAAAGTTCCAGTTTATGAAAATTTACGTGGAGTTTAAAACTTGTTAGTAACAATGTGTTTTGAGAACCATTGAAATAAATAGGCTTCTTTAGGGATAAATTAGGTCTCTTCTAGAACAACTTTTCCTTTTGGTAGATTCTAGACCAATCTTTTTACATAAAATATATTTCCTTTCTTTGATACATGAGTCCTTTAAGGGCTTTACATCATGACCTTGACTTTGAATCTTCTTCACAACCCTAGAGCACTCAATGGGTGCTCTAACCTAGGACAAATAACCAATGGGAAAGAAACCCATTTCATAATAATATAATTTTCTTTTTAAAAATAAATATTTTCTTTTCTTTCTTTTGACAAGTACAATAATTACATCTAGTCATGACATCATTATAATTATGAACGCCGACACTAGTTACTTCTTCAAACTTCAAACCCTAACAATGTTCTTTTTCCATAACCTAGAAAAAATCCTCAAAACTATAATTCAACCAAATTATAAAACAACTTACAGTGACAACAATGATCTTTAATAGAGCATGTGTGGAGGTTAAAGGGAGGAGTATGTGAAGCGGACTTGTCTCTTATCAATGTTATGTCAATGTAACCTTCTTTTTTGGATGAATTATTTTTAGTATTCCTGTATGAATATTAGTTGTGCTAGCTTCTAAGGCTTTAAATGATTTTTCTCCCTTTCTTTTAAGTAAGTTTTGATGGTTCATACAAAGAATATTAGCTATAGTTCTCTTCGTGTCTTTGACCAAGTCATATTCTAGAGTTTCAATCTAAAAATTTGTGTCTGAGGTAGAAGTTACTTGCTATGTGATGGTTATAAAAATTGATGGGTTATACTTGAATATCATCTTACGCTTTGTTAGGTTGCACATAAACAACAGGTTAATTTTACAATGTCTGAATGTCTGTAAAAGGAGCATTTAATTTTGGAAAAACAAAATTCATTCCAACAAAACAATATTTAACAATGCTTGAATTTCTATACTAAGTATTCATAAAAATAATTCCGCCACAAAATCCAGACAAAGACTTCCCAAGACCAAACCAACCACCAAACAAGCCAGACAAAGACTTCCCAAGACCAAGCCACCCACCAAACAATCTTCCTTGAACAAAAATAAGATATGTATTGAGTCAACAAGTTTGACCTTACCAAGAATGTAACTTCTCTAAATTTAGGCTTCATCAATCAAGTTTGCAACTTCGGCTTCCACAAACTCGAACTTGCGTTAACCCAAGAATCACATAAACTTGCACGAGTGTGCTAATGATAGTAGAAGATCATACTTCTTTCTTCTGTTGAGATTCTTCTTTTCTTCACTAGGGTGATTTCTTGTCTTCTAGCCTCCTCATGCTGATTTTCTATCACATATCAAATCTCAATATTTTTGTCACTGGAGGCGGTTGAAGTCGCCTTATTTATAGTCTTCACAAGGGCTAGAGTGGGCCTATCTAGGTCGAGCTTATCATGGATAGCCGACTTGGTGATGGGGTCTTTCCAGAATTTTATAAACATCAAAATAATATTTTATTTCTTGATACAAGAGCCCAATCGGATCTATTACATCATGACATAAAATTTGACTCAAGACAAAAGCCCTAGAGTACTCAATGGGTGCTTAGACATAGCAACAAAAAACTTTGAGCATGAAACCCATGCTTTAGTAAATAAATTTTCTTTTACAATAATTTTCTTTTTCTTTTGATAAGTACATAAGAGATACATCATTTCATGATACAAATACAATTATGAGAACCAATACTAGTTACAAATTTCAATAGGAACTTTTCATGTTACAAACCTTCAATACCTTCTAGGGAAAATTACTCCTAAACTAAACTCGTCTCTCCTTCTTTTGTACTTCACATTTCTTCTTATCCCAGACTTGCTCTTAAATGAAGTGCATGTGTGATGTATCTCAAATGAGTTCGAATTTCTACTTTATATAGCTTTCCAAGGACTCTTTAAGCCCAATGGGAGGCCAACTTAAGCTAGCTAGTCGACCTGTTCTTGGGAGCACTATAAACATTTTTCCAAAATACAAAATGATTTTATTTTTTTGGTATAAGTGCCCAAATGGGTCTTTAAATAATTCCAATGACATTTTGACCCAATTCAATCCTATAGGAATGCAATGGATGCTTGAAATATTAACCAAATACCCAAGCATGAAACCCATGATTTAAAATAAAAATAAAAAATAAAAAATAAAAAATAAGAATAAAAAAATTACAATTACAATATTCTTTCTTCTTTTGATCAATATATAATAATTACATCATGACATGAGACAAATAACAATTATGAAGACTGAAACTAGTTACATATCCCAACAAACAGGAGCATGTTGATTCAACTAAGTCATAGGAGCAACACCAATTATGTTGCCATTTTGAGTTTCTCGCACAGTTTGGGACACATTTTCATTTGATACACAATGACAAGAAGAGAACCATGGTTCATGATATATGTTTCATGATGAGATTGTCCAATACTCCAAGTGCAATGAAATAATATCTCCAAGGGTAGAGAAACCAGATCTCTTCAAGATGATGACTCTTCTAGCCCTTTGTGCTCACCAAGAAAACTTGCAACACTTCCTATAATTTCGGACCTAAGGAAACTCTGAAGCCCTAGGGTATTCGCATGTGTGAACATTAGAAGACAAATTACAAACTTTTGAAATCTTGATGTGTCTCTCAATAGGTCAAAGATATATATTTATATATCATTTCCAAGAGGCTCCATTATCCCACTCTAGCCCAACTTTTCCTTGGCTAGCCAACTTGGTCTTGGGAGCCTTCTAGACATTTCTAATTTCAAAATATTTTTTCTTTCCTTGATACAAAACCTCGAAAGGGTCTTTTACATTATGACAAGGACTCTTGACTCATGACAAACCCTAGGAGCATTCAATGGGTGCTTGACCTAATGACAAAGTTACTTGAGCATAAAACCCATGCTTTACAAAAATCAATTTCTTTCTTCTTTTGATAGATACATAACAATTACATCATGACATGAGTCAAATGACAATTATGAAGATCGCAACTAGTTACATTCTTCAACATATTGAATTATGTGGGTAGTTTTTTGTAATGGAAGATTAAATGCTATCAAATTATGTTGCGTTCTCAAGTTATAGAGTGAGTTCATTGGTTAGGATGAATAAGTTCTCAAGTTTTTAAATATTACTTGAATATTTTAAATGCAAAGAATATAATGTTCTTTTGGTTTCGTCAAGGTGTTTCTCAAAATCCCTTATGATACTTGATAACATTTTCTCTCATTTGATGGAATGTTATAGGACGTTCAACCAAAAAGGTATTTGTTAGATCTATCTTCATCGAGTATGGGAAGTTCTAGTAAGATAGAAGAAATTGACCAAATATCTACTACGTCATCTAGCAAGGGAAGATCAACTAGAGGTGAAAATATTAAAAGAAAAATCCATAAATACATGGAAATTTTTCTCATTAAAGGGGGGTCATGTTCTTATGATAATGAGAGCATAGATGACATCAAGGCTCCCTTGAGGTGCAAACATCTAGTGAAACAATGGGCACCCAAGAATCTTCCTGAAATAAACACTAATTTTTCTGTCAATGATAGGATATACCACATTTCCCCAGCGTCATTACATGGTTTGGGGATATTTTCCATGGATGGCAGAAAGGTATGTGATGGATTATTAATTGAATTGGTGGAGTATGTCAGGCCATCTTACAACTACAATGATTGGGTATGGCTATTCCAATATACCAAAAGTATGCGAAGATATGGAGTGGCCACAAATTATATACAACTAAAAGACAATGATGAAAATAAAGACGCAACTATGTATATTGATGGAAAGCCAAAAACAATAGGGAACATTGCAAGGTTTATAAATAGTACACAGCTTGTCATCATAAATAAGAAAACCAATTCCATATTTGAGGGACGTGAAGGAAATCACATATTTGTATCTGCCATTAAATCAATAGTTGTGCAAGAAGAGTTGCCCATTGATTACAATTTTAATAGAATAAATACAAATATTGTTATTATGGGGGTGGTATATATTAAATTTTTCCCAACTTGTAAGTAATGTCTATTGTGAGTTATGATTATCATTTACTACGTGAAGTTTCTATATAAATTTAGACGTCTATAGTGGTTTTCTTATTAATATAATGATGATTAATTATGGATGAATTGCAAATTATACTATTTGATAAATAGGGTGATAACAAGAAGGAACCATCCTTAAAGCAGTCCACAAATGCTCCTGAGGAATAGGTTACTGATGATGCAATTTTTATGTCTATTGATCCAATCCAAGCAATAAGGAAGCTTAAAATCAAAGCAAACAAGAAACTTAATTATTTAGTTTTGATTGAGCCTCAGACAAATGACATAAAAGGTGGAATCAAAACATTGTTGCAACAAGTTCTTCTATATGGGGTGAGGAACTCCTTTAATTATCCCAATTATTTGTTTATGATTTAGTTATCCCATCCTTTATAAAAAAACTACTTATTTTAAAGGAGTTTTTAGGAGAGCACGATCCTCATGCTACGACTATGGGTCAGGTCAGCATTGGTAGGAGTGTCGATGCTCCACATGTGAGTGAGTCACCAGTCATTAAAACCAGTACAACCACTCAACCACCCACAGCACGATCTGCACCCCCTGAACAACGTACGTCATGATCTACACATGATGTTGTGGATGCAATTGCACAATTTGAAATGAGCTTTCCTAGATCTTCCCGTGTTACTAGCACATGATCACTATCAATCATGTTTTTGGTAGATAACAATGTCCCTATAAAAATAGATAAACATCTAGGTATTTAAGAAGTTTTTAAATATTAAGTACAACCTAAATGAAATTAGCGTATAATCTATGATTATTTTAAACTAATGATAATATCATTTTGCAGGAAATGATGTATTTTATAGGTGTTTGTATGACATAACCTTGGAAATATTTGGGCCAATCATTCACACAAACTAGAAATCCCAAAGTTCCAAGTTAAAAGAGGAACTTTTAACAAGATGGTTCGCATGTTTGGTGACGGTACCTTCAACAAATCTGGATTTACCTCAAAGGCAGACCTACATTTAAAATATTTGTGGGACCAGTATAGGTCTCAATTGGAAAGGGTCAGGTTACAGGAGCACCCTCCATCGATTCTAGAGATGGAGTGGAGAGCACTCATGGAAGATGCACACGAGAAGGTACTTCGAAAATAGAGGAAGACTCCACCCAGACCAGGAAGGTATGATGCACTTTTAATAATGTAATTATGATGCTTTATCATCATTGCGACATCTAATTAAGTTTTTCAATGCTTTAAATATAGGCTCCTAGATACTTCTGAATCCACACAAGCTATAATAGCCAAACATGGGCATCAACATCTTGACCTGAGTGGTTACTCAAAACTAGCCACAAAAATTGTAAATATATAAAAAAATAATTTGCATCCAATTATAAATTATTAACAATTTTAATTTAATATCATAGAAGAAAAAAATTCATGTTCTAATGCAAAATTTCAAGTGACACAAATCAAAGAGGCTCCCATGGAGGAATACCTAAATCTTGCTTTCAAGTAAGGCTATCAAGCCATGGTTGAACGTTGGACAAGCTTGGCGTCTTCACAGTGTTCCACCACCTAACATAACATGCAAGCAAATAAAAGCAACGCATAACATTTATAAATCATTACTTGTATAATCTATTGGTTATTATTTGTGTCCATAAAGTAATGTGCTTGATTGTAAAAAGCAAGTAAACAATATAAATACAATACATGAGCCTACTGGCAGTGGAGTGCCTAAACTTGAGACTGATGTTCAGCTCAGTACTAGAGGTATTTCATGTGTTATAAAAAAAATTGTAGTATGGAATGCAATTAAAAATATTTAAATGAAAATGGTGTATTAATTATAACCTTTCTTGTCTCTACACCAAAGCATGTACAAGATGTGGCCAAAGAAGAGGAGGAACATATGGCCACATCAAAAAGTATTTTGCTTCCCTCCATTACCAAAGCAGGTAAAGAACACTATACTACAATTTTTATTAATAAAACATTTGTAATAACAATAAATATAAATATGAATTTAACATTTCTTTCTTATTGCAGTTGATGCTCGGCCCCACTTGCAACAGCATAGTCGTAAGACTAGGTCAGCAACAAGACATAATAGACTAGAGACCACAACAACTGAAGGGAGCCAAGATCAAACCATCTTGGCTAATTACATATTAAAAAAGAGAAAGAAAGTTGATAAAAAAGATTGGACTTGTTTATTTAGAGTGTGGTTTTTTGAGTACCACATTTTTTATTGAGAGGTTGAATGCCTCATGGCATGTGCACATGTAACTTTAAACTATCTTAATAAAAAATTGTGATTTTTCCATTGCAAAAAATTAGAACAATTTTGTTTCATATTGCATAAACATATATTTTGTGATACAAGGAGGGTATAGAATACCATATATTTGATAAATTTGTGGTATCATCCAATTAACTTCGTTATGAACACCAAGAACCTATAATCAATTCATGTGTTAAACTAAGCCTTTACACAATCTGTGCCCATAGTAAGTCAACCATCTAATAATTTGTATACCTATCCCACTCCACCATACACTACCACACTCCTAATTTAGGTGCTAGCTACTCCTGCTTCAATGCCTAATCACATAATTTGTGATTATGGTAACAATTTAAGTACATATGTGTGTTATGTCCATGATCGAACATATGAATTGTCGTCTCCAAATTGTCCGTCAATGATTATAACCTTGAATGGGCTATCATTAGTTTATCTCATCATCTCAAAATGACTCGGCAAATGAAAATTTACAATTTATATCATCATCACTTCACACTATCTCATGAATGACCCTTTCTACAGATTATATGCATGAATTTATGGAAGGCCATCCCCTCTACCTATCCTATGATTGATTGTGACATCAAGTGAATAAAGGACAATTGGTGAATCTTTGTTCACAAGATCCCCTATTTATAAATTTTACTTTTTTCACATATTCTCACAATCAATCATAGGTGAGGTAGAGGGGATGGTATGCCAAATATTCATGCATATAATCTGTATAAGGGGTCATCTATGAGACAATGTGAAGTGATGACGACAGACATGGTAAATTTTCATCTACCGAGTCATTTTGAGATGGTGATGAGAGACCAGTGCCAACCCAATCAAGGTTATAAGCATTGATGGGAAATGTGCAGAGAATAAGTTATACATCCCGTCATGGACACTACACTCATGTGCACTTAAATTGTCGTCATCAAATTGTTGTGAATTGACAACTAATATATGTTATAATGTTGTTAGGCTAATGTAGATTAGAAAATGCAACCAATATATAGATTAGTTACAATAAATATAGTAGAAAATATAGAAGTCATTTTAGCAGTGTCGACCAGGCCCTCAAAAATAAAGAAAAATGAAAAGAATTAATTGTAATAGTTATATCATTAGAAACATCACGTACCATATTATGAAAACATATTTTTTATGATAAAAAAATTTGAGATGAAATATTTTGTGTCTATGATTAATGAATGAATAGATGAATGAATGTTATATGTTGATTAATAATTGTTATATGTCTCTTTATGTACATGATGTTGTTTCATATTATTTAAACATATTTAAAAAAAAAAAATAAAAAAATAAAAAAAAAATAAAAAATAAAAATAAAAAATTGAGATGAAATATTTTGTTATGATTAATGAATGTATTTTATATATTAATGAATAATTGTTATGTCTCTTTATGTACATAACATTGTTTCATATTATATAAACATATTTTTATGATAAATTTTATTGAGATTAAATATATTTTTATGTATCTTAATGTCTTACTTTCAACTATTTCCTATATAGTATATAGATTTGGTACTGGGGAATTGAGAGTGATGTAAGGGGGGAGGGGGCATGAGAGATTCCACCTTCATGTGGTTAGCCCTATTCAGTGGAGAATAAATTTGCATTTAAATAGTCTTGGAGCAAAACACCCTCAATCCAACAGAGAAACAACAAAGTCAGTGTTGACTTGGCTACTCTTCGTCTAGTGGATGGAGGTTTGCTCCAAGACTAAACTACTCCAACAATTTATTCTTGAAACCAAGAGGAGTTCATTTAGGTATTCATGCACACAAGTATTTTTAATTACTATTTATTCATGCAATTAAATTTAATATTTGGTCAAATTTAATCTAAGTTTACCTCATTGGTCTCATGAATATGTGAAGGACAACTAATTTCAATTCGGATGTTGAAGTGGAACAACTATCTCAAGCAAATAGCTCAAAATGGTAAGGGTTTAGGTGAGACAACAAATTTGTTTGAAATCTGTGTTGTATGTCTTGGCCGACTGGGAGTTACATAAAGTTTTATAAAAATAACAAACTTTTTCATGGAAAAAAATCATGTGGTATTTGTCTTTCTTTAATAATTGTGTTTGTATTTGAGTGAAAGACCATAAACTATCATTTTTCATGCAGGGCAGTAGGAAAAACTCTTACTCTATTAATTGAGCATAAGGCACTGATATGATTTTTATTCTATTTTGTTAATTATTTATCACATCTAACTTCTCCTCCTTCCTTTGTTTTGCATGTACTTTCTTTCGCATATCTACTTTGAAATATTAACCACTGTTGGATTCATATACGCGAAAAAAAATTCATCAAAGTACTACTCAACTTTAGCTGACCAAGTGATTGGCTACCAAGTGTGTGATTTAGCTTTGTGTTGCTTTGATTTCAAGCAAATTTTTATTTCTGCATTGCAAATTTTCCAAGACCATAGATGTTGAGAAAAAACTAGGGAAAATAGAATTAGGGTTTCTTTTATAATGTTCTCTCTTGTTATATTGACAATTCTTGTGATATAATGTTATTTCATCATCATCATCATTGTTATTTTGTGTTTATCATCAAGACAATGCCAATAAAGAAGATCACAAGGCAAATAAAAACACCTGAAATAGTCTCCAGGCAAGGACAAAACCCCTCCACTGGGGAAAATCCCAGAAACTTCTCTTCTTATAGAAATTCAAGGAAGACTTACAAGACCTTTGATTAAGACAACTTACCAAGTGATAGACCAACCACCCAAACAACAATGTTTCTCTCTGTAACTCGGTCTGTTTCTCTTCTCTAGTTCAAAATCTAAACAGAGATAGCTTTATTCCCATACATATGATCTTGCCAAACAAAGAATTGATGCACAAGCCAAACAAATAGACCTTCTTGATTTCCTCGCTATCCTTCACCTCTTTCTCACTCTGAATTTTCCTTAGAGTTCTTGAAGAGACTCAATTACTTGTGTGACTCAAATGAGGTCCAATACCTCTCCTTTGTTGAGAAATCTAAGGCATTATGTGAGTTAAAATCTTCAATTTTATTTCTCTTATCTTGACATTTACTTGTGAAATTATATGTTGATTATTTTAGTGTTCCTTTCATCAAATAAATTCCAACATTAAGATCACAGAGACAAGGACACGAGATGTAGGCGCACAACCAAGGAAAACCCCCTATAAAGGAGAAAACCCAATCAATTCTTTCTCTACTAGATTAAATCAATTTGATACACACTTTACCATTTGACTAAAGAAATAGACTTACTCCAACCACTAGACTAGTTCCTCCTGCAATCGTCTCTACAATCATGGTTCTTGGCTCCTTCTATTTCAATTTCGAAATTTTGACCCTCCTGTAATAGTCTCGGCCCTCCTTCTTCAGAAATATCAACTTTCCTTCTCCAATAGTCTCGGCCCCTTCTATAATCATCTCTACAACAAGGAACTTCGACCTCCTTGTAATTGTTTTTGCAACTCACATTTTCAACGTCCTCTTCATAATAGTCTTCTAAGATTCTTGGTTTCCTCTCCATTTCTCGATCATGTAATATTTTCTCTTACTTCTTGAGCGAATGCTTCACTTCTCTCCTTCAAATGGTGAAATAGTAGGTTATTTATACTTATTGGTCACTGTGCATTTGAGCCGACATGAACAATTTGACTTGAAGGTGACTTGTAGGCTTGTAATGAAGACCAACTTGATTATCTTTTGTTTGGAGGCCAATTTTGAAGGGTGCATGGTAATTCTTTTGGGAGAAGGAATTGATTTGGTGGAGAATATATTTAGACACAAACATTTTTTCTTTCTTGACCTTAAGGCACCTAAGAAGGGTCTCTTACAAAAATGACTTTGACTTTGACTCAAAAAAAAATTGGCTTCACAATGCCCAAAAATTTTATATGAAGGCAAATATTTAGGAAATTAGATTTCAGAGGTATGCCCCTTGCTCATTCAATGTTGTCTTTTCTATAATGGCTATGCAGTCAAAGGAATATTTCTTGTAACAACAGATTTCCATGTAAAGTGATCCATTTTCGAGAGTCGATGATAAAAGTTGAAAGATAAGAAAATTATGTTTGTTACCTGAGTATCAGCTCCTTGGAAATCTATGGAATGAGCTATAAATAGAGAACAACATCCCTTTCAATACATTTGAACACATTTGATCACATTGCTTACTTATGGAGAGGTTCCAAAAGATTTCTTTATTAATCTTGTAATCAATGTTGTAGAAAAAATTCATAATGAACTTAAAGATAAAGCAAAAGCTTGGAAAGTTGTAAAGCAATATAGAGATTTAGATGATGACCACATATATCTTAGAATGTTATCATGTGTTATTTCTTTGCATGAATGAATTCTTATTGGATTGACCAAAACCACCTTTGGGATACCATGAATGAAATGTGGAGCAATGCTCTCAAAATAAGTATCTGGAATAAGCACATGCTCCTAGGGGAAATGCAGGGGAAAAGTTATGGATAGCTATAGACATAGAGCCTATTAGAGTTTACACAAAACTAGGTCATTAGTTATTCCCTCGATGTTGATAGGAAGGAGAGAGTAAAAGCATATAACCCCACCAGTTAGAGAAATATTCCCATGCTAATGGTAAAATACCCTAATAATTAAATATAAGGTTAGTTTATATGTTGCATTTCTAGTACCTTTATGTGTTGCATTTGACATGGTATTCAAACATTTATGATCATTCGATGTCCAAGACTTGAATGCATTTCACTTGAATGAATCAACTTATCTATGTGAAGTCATTTATGTCTTTGTTTGATCCATGTTGACTCAATCATAAAATACAAGCTCATAAGGACCTCTTGATCAACTCAAAGTTTTATTGAAGTGTTTATTCTCTAATTTCCATTATTGGTGTAGTGTTTATCTATGATTAGTCATAGTTCACATTTACAGTATGGTTCGCACTTATTTCTACCTCTTGCTCTCATTTCCTGAATATTATGGTTCGCACTAATGACTTGAGGCTCACACTTTATATTTCTATTTCTAAGGTTCACTCTCTAAGGTTTGTAACCATCTCACAATGATCCTATAGTATATATATATATCGTGATATTGCACTCTTTGTGGCATTCTCTTCCAGGAGGTCGAAGTCTTCCTCTCTATATAGCATTCCAAGGGATTGACGAGGCCGACTTCATATTTGTTGGCTTAGATGTCACTTTTTTCCACCAAGAATAGTCAGAATAAGAGGGCCAAATTGAAATCTTGAAGTCACTATCAAGGAGGGTTGAAGTCACCACTGTAATAACCAACTAACTACCCAGAAAATGTACTCAGTCAACTTCAGAAGTGATCACAAAAGGGAGAGCAAAGCTCTTTGCAATTCTTCGCCAGCGTATCAACACAAGCAGATATGTAAGCAATCCAAGTCATTATATCAACAAACCCTTGAGGAGAACCAAACTGCATCTATTATAAACTTTTTAAGCTTCTCAACACTTGTAGATATACCCTATAATAGAAGACCAAAATAATTTGCAATTGCATGACCAAATTTGATGAGCTTGATGGTAGTCGAAATGATGCCAACGACCCCCCTTTAAGCGCAATTGAGGAGTATCCTAGTTAATGACTCTTGGAAATTATCAACTGTATTAGGTACCAATATATAACATAAATCAAATATAATGTTAGGAAAAGAGGAAAAAATTATTGGGAATAACCCCCCCACTCAAAGTAAGAGTGCTTCTATCAAAAAGTTCAACTACTAAGAACCTATGTCCTTCACCCCTAAGAGCTCCCACAAATATGTGAATCTTTGTTGCATGAAAATATTGGTGAATGTTTCTATATAATACTCAAAAGAATGGAAATACTTCATATCAATTACTCATGTATTCATCTTCTCTCTCATGTAGTGCATGTGAACCTTAATGTGCTTGGTCCATTGTCTCTAAACTCGGTCTCTATAAAAATTGAGTGTATTTTGGTTAATGCATCATATCACTATAGGAAGTTAAACTTGTACACTAATATCTACCAAAATGCCTTAGAAACAATGGCTTGAATAAAAATGCTCATTACACCCCTATAGTCCTCCTCTACTAATGAAAGAGCAGTAGTTGTATGCTTCTTGCTTGACCAATACATGGTATTGAAACCAAGGAAGAGAACATATCTTAATGTGGATTTGCAATATGTTCTATCACTATCCTAACATGAATCTACGTAACCAACAATATCCAAGGAAGACCCTATTGCATAGTGTAAACCATAACTTGTAGTCACATGTCTAAGAATTGTCTTAGCTTCTTTCTAGTTTAGCTCATATTGCTCATGCATGTATACAGAAAGTGTTCCAACTACGTAGGAAATGATTATTATGGAATGTGTAAGGTATAAAATACTCCTAATAAATTATTGATATCTGTTAGAGAACACTAATGTTGTAGCACTTTCATCCTCTAGATTAACTCTCAAAAGAAAAGTGGGAACCTCCTTGCAACTAATCATCTAAAATATGTCAAAAATGTCACTAGCATCTATGGAATGAATCAAATTGATCCTATAATCATATTGGATGATCTCCAAACAAAGAAACAATGACAAAAATCCCATATTAGTCATGGTGCACCTACCTGTAGGAAGAGGTGATAATTCCCAGGTGTTGATCTCCATTAAGTAGTTGTACTCCTCTCTCGTAGTTGCCTCATAAGAGGGGTTCCCTTGAACCTCTACATAGGTTTGAAGTTTTGATCAAAAAATAAAATAAAAATGGGTATCACATTAAAGATCCATGATGGCTATAACTTACAGGGGCTCCACAAACTACAACTTGGGTCTCTATGGATTGGTAGGATTAACTACTAGATCACCAACTACCTAAATTGTTTGTTATACCCTTTAAGGCCTTTGCTATCTATCTACAATTTATTTTTGCTATTTTGAAATATTATGATCCAAAATTTGATCAAATTGTGATATGATGAAATATCACTAATATTCATCGCAAGTAGTGGTGGAGAGGATGAAGTAGGGTACAATGGAAGTTATTGTAAGGAACTTATTCAAATTTGCCACTTCTAAGGATGAAAAAAGTATTTCATGAAGAGTCTAATAATTGGTATATCTTAACTCCATCTAAATATCCAATAAATATACACTTTCTACGTTCAGGATCGATGGCCTTCCTCCTATTAAAGGGAATCCTAGCCCATGCCCATGAACCAAAATCTTTATAGTGGTTAACATATAGTTTCTTCCATATAAATAATCGATGTCAAGACTATATTATATATTTTTTTTTATATGCAAACCTTCATTGAATATTCAACGACAAAGGTCAGCCAATGAATATTCGACGGTTATCAATCAGAGTACTCATTGGATAATTGACGCCTAAATTGACAGATAGAAGCATCAGTGGTTTAACACTCTCGTCGAATAGAACTCTCATCCATCGCATATCTGACGCCTCACCGTCGACCTACGAGCGTCAGAGTAATAACACTCTTGTCACCTAAACATTAGTTTTTCCCGTCAGACAAAACGACCTGTGTGTCGAATATCCCACTGTGGACTAGCGCAAGACCTGCGGGATATTCGACGTTGGGTCTGTCAAATATCCAACGATTTTTAGCATCACAAAATTGACTTCTAAATGTCGGCTTTTTAATGACCATTTCAACCTTTTTATGTGTCATAAAATCGACATTTGCACTGTCAAATATCCGACGGTTACTAAATTGCCAACTATTTGACAGAATTCTAGCGACGATTTGATAAGCATCGATGTGTCGAATAGTCGATGCCAATAAGTCACATATCCGACTAATAGCCGTCAGATTTTGGCCCCATTTGTACTAGTGTATCTTTAAGCATATGGATAAGTTGTCTTCACCTCGCTAAATTTTAGCATAATAAACATTTTCGATATCCGTAGGAACATCCCATTTTCAAGCTTTGTATGGGTATGAAGTTCCACTAATGATTACTTGGAAAAAAACATGAATGTTATGTACCCTGAATGATCATCAAAAGATCATGGGCATGTTATGGTTCAATTGAAGAAGCATTTACAAGTAGCAAGGATAGCATGAAATATCTGATAACAAGAAGAGATCACAAAGAATTTTCAGTGGATGACGTGTTCTATGTGTTGAGAATTCAACATGGTACTAAATATGTTAATTCTCTTTAACTTGATAACTATTTGTGTTACCTTTTTCCTTATTATTACAGTGTGAGATGCATCAAACAGCTACCAAAAGAACAAGAACAGTGACACAATATATAGGCTGCAAGCCAGGGCCAAAACCCCAACTCTTGAGGGGAAAACCCTTAAATCTCTTCTTTTCTTATAGATTCTTCAATGACGAATACCATGACCTAGTGACTCATACAAATACCCCCCAAGATCAAGATCAACTCGGCCACCTGTTGCAATGACTTCGACCTCCCACTATAGATCTGAAATTTTGTCTCCCGACAACTGATGTTGCTACTCTTGAGACTTTGAACTCCCTTGTATAGCCTTCTCTTCCCTTCGCTTTCCTTCCCTTGATACTTAGGGCTAATGAGATGCCCTAACTGACCTTTGTTTTCCTTTCCTTCTCTATTTCCTTAAGGTCGAACCAGAGATAATCCCAACGCAGAAACCCTAACTTTGACTTTCACAAGAGGGAGAGAACTAGCCCAAGCACATCAAATTTTTCAACTTCCTCTTCATACCTTCTTCTTCGACCTTTCTTCTTCCTCTTCTTTGCATAGAATGAGATGAGTGTGTCTAATGGAGGACAAGTTCCTCTCTATATATAGGCTTTTCCAAGGGTAGACGTGGCTCTTCATGTAGGCTGACTTGACAGCTCCTTAGGCCGACTTGATCTTGGGGGTATTTCGACACTTTAAAGACAAAATAATTTTTTCTTTACAAGATACAATGTGCCCATAGGGTCTTCAATATATGACAATGACTCTTTAACCTAGGACAAACCCTAGAAGCACTCAATGGGTGCTTGACCTATAAAATAAAAGAACTTGAGCATGAAACCCATGCTCTAATAATAATTTATTTTCATTTTATTATTTACAAGAGTACATTTCACACTTATGAAGACCGAACCTAGTTACACATTTTTTAACAATCCCTCTTAACTAGGGAGGTATTCATAAGATGTACATGGTCATTCTCAATCTGAAGAGATCTCATAAAAAGAGTCAGATTGGTAACCCATCTATCTAGCATCATATCAACCAGTGTTGTCACATAGCAAGGCCTTGACTAACAGCGTTATCCACATGATCAAAGCACAACGTTGGTGAGACCAATGATTCATAGACACCATAATCATTGTATCTCAAGGTACATACTCCACCCGGGTGTTCAGAGTATGACCTTCCTTTAGACTATTCTTATCTTGGATAGCTAATCCTCAAAGAATATCGGTCCACGACTACTCTTGTCTTGAACTCCCTACCACATTCTCAAAGAGTATCAAATGTCAAATGGTTACCCAATCCTCCATTCTTTCTTCCCAAGTGAAGACAAGAATGTAGTGTCTATCTCTCCCTCTCAATTAGGGAGGATACATCGACCAAATCAAGCTTGTCCCTCAAATATACAAGCTTCTTGTTTGGAAGTGATTTTGTGATTATGTCAGCTACCTACTCATTAGTGGAGATGTATTGTCGCTGCATCACATTTTGTACTAGCTCTATGATATAGTACTACTTGTTGTTTATATGCTTTGTCTTTCCATCAAACAATGGATCTTCAAAGAAGCGTATACAACTGGTGTTATCACAAAGTATCATTGTAGGGTTCATCAGTCCTTCAAACAGATCAGATAGCAGCTTCCTCAACCATATTGCTACTCTGCTTACTTCACAGGTGCAACATATTCAACTTCAGCGCTACTCAAAGCAACTAAGCCTTGCGTTCTATTCATCCATGAGACCATGGAGGATCCCAAACTAAAACATCCTCCAGTAGTGTTCCTTCCATCTTGCTCACTACCTCCCTAATCGGAATCTATATATCCAATTAATTGGACATCATTCCTTCTATCATACTTTAGACAGCACTGGATGGTTTCTTGTAGATATCTCAAAATATGTTTCGTTGCTACCCAATGATCATGCTTCGGCTCCACTTGGAATTGACTAAGAACATTCACTGCAAAGCATATGTATGGTCGAGTATTCACCAAGTACATCAATGAGCCAATTTGTTTCCTATACTTGGAAGGATCCACAGGGTTAGATTCAAAACCCCTTAGTCTCTTCAAGTTTGTGATCATCGGAGTAGTCACAGGTTTGCAATCCATCATGTCAAACCTTTTCAGTGTCTTGATCACGTACTTTCCTTGACCCAAATAAACTTCATTAGGTCCTTGCTAGACTTCTAGTCCCAAATAGTAATGCATAGTTGCTTCTTACGTTCTTCCATTCAACCTTCTACACCTGTCAAGAGAAGATCATCTACATACAAAAGAATGATTACAGGTTCACCATCTACAACCTTAATGTAAAGGTTTGAATCAGCGAAGCTTTTTGTGAAGCCTATTCTTTGAAGCTATGCATCCATTCTAGCATACCATGCCCTTGGTGCTTGCTTGAGGCCATATAATGCTTTCTTCAACCTGCAAACATATGCCTTTCTATCTTTAACTTCGAATCCCGAGGGTTGCTCTACGTAGACTCCTTCATCTATTATGCCATTCAGAAATGCAGTCTTGACATCCATTTGGTGAATGTTCCATCCCATCGATGCTGCCAGAGAGACTAATGATCGAATCGTTGTATATCTTGTTGTTGGAGCAAATGTCTCTTCATAGTCGATGCCTTCAAGTTGAGAGAAGCTTCTAGCCACAAATCTTGCTTTATACCTATCTATATTTCCATCAACTGCATGTTTGATCTTATAGATCCACTTGGAAGTAACCACATATTTGTCTTTGGGCCTAGGTATGATCTCCCAGACTCCATTCTTCATTATAGATTGATACTCTTCATTCATGGCATCCTTCCATTCTCGATTATTTACATCCTCTCAAAGGAGGATGGTTCTGCTTCTATCAGTTTTGTCATGTATGCAGCATATTCAAAATATCTCTTGGGTTTCTTGCTTTCTCTAAATGAGTATGTCGCTACTCCATGACCTTCTGCATCAAGTAGTGTAGATTTCAACCAATTAAGTATTTTCCTTGTTTCAGGGATGACCACAGTGTGAACATGTTCACAGGGACCTTCTTCTTCATGGTGTGGTTCTTCTTTCCCTTGGTCAACTTCCTCTTCAAATATCAGAAGTTCTTCATCATCAGAGTCTATGGAAAGTTCCTTTGATTTCTTGAATGTTATACTTTCATCAAATATGACACCACAACTAACTTCTATGTGATGCCATCTTTCATGTAGATCTTATAAGCTTTTGATGAGTTACTATACCCAACAAATGTTCCCTTCATGCCGGAAGGATCCAGCTTCTTTATTTTGTCCTTTGGTATATGGATATACACAGGACACCCAAAGATCCAAAGATGATCTACAAATGGCTTGTTTCTAGTGAACACTTCTTCTGGCGTTCTGTTTTCTATAGATCTGTGGGGACTTCGATTCTGAATGTATACAGTTGTCTTCATGGCTTCTCCCCACAGAAACTTAGGTAGATCATGATCGTGTAACACTACTTTTACACTTTCTTCAATGGATATATTCTTTCTTTCTACAACTCCATTTTGTTCGGGATTATATGGGACTATCAGCTCCCTCTTAATCCCAGACTCCTTACAGAATGCTATAATCTCTTTGGATGTATATTCTCCTCCATTATCAAGTCTTAGTATCTTGATTCTTCTTTCTGTAAGGTTCTCTACTTCAGCTTTGAATTCTTGAAATTTTGTAAATACTTTGTCCTTGGGTTTCATCAAGAAAACCCAAGTCTTTCTTGAATGATCATCTATAAATGTGACATAATATAGATGACCTCCAAGTGCTTTACGAGTCATAGGACCACATACATCAGAGTAATGAGATCCAAGATTTCTTTTGACCATGAAGCATTGCTTCCAAATGGTCTCTTGGTATTCTTACCCAATGCACATCCCTTATAGACACATTCATGATCCTCCTTCAGATTAGGAATTCTATCTACTATGGAACCTGGAGTTGGAAGGATTTTGAAATTTAAATGACCAAATCTTCGATGCAAAAGTTCACATGGGCTAATTTCAATGTGAACTAGGGTTTGGCCCATAGGAGATATCAGTTTGTAGAGTGTTCCTTCTCAAATGCCAATAACTTTGGCTTGATCTATACTTTAGGTTTTTCCCCAAACAACGGCCTTTCCATCAATGAAGGTTATTCTCTCACCCTTATCTTCTAGACTTGAAATAGAAAGTAAATTCTTGTGCAAACCTGGAACAAATAGAATGTTGTTGAGGTGAATGTTGCTTCTGTCTTCCAGCTTTATGGAGGTTGATCCAATACCTTTCACGGGATAGATCTTGTTATCTCCAAGTTCCACTACATAGGCGGGTTTTCCTTTTGATAAGGTTTTCAATCGATTGGAATGGCCAGTCATGTGCCTTGATGCACAACTATCAATTACCCAAATGTATTCATCTTGAAATGTGTCAGAGAGAGCTGAGAAGAAATTCCATGCTTCCTTAATACCTTGCTTGAGATGGCTTGCAATTTTCTTGATGAACTTCTTCACAGTGGAGGAGATCTTCATGATGCCCTTAGATAACCTTAGCTCTGATGCCATGTTGATAATTCAATAGGGCAGTAAATATGTTAATTCTCTTACTTTATAACTATTTGTGTTACCTTTTTCCTTATTAGCTTTGTTCCTTATTATTACAGTGTGAGATACATCAAACAACTACCAAAACAACAAGAACAGTGACACAGTATATAGGTTACAAGCCAGAGCCAAAGCCCCTCCTCTTGAGGGGAAAACCCTAAAATCTCCTCTTCTTATAGATTCTTCAATTGACAAATACCATGACCTGGTGACTCAGACAAACACCCTCCAAAATCAAGATCAACTCAACCTCCTGCTACAATGACTTCGACCTCCCACTTTAGATCCGAAATTTTGTCTCTCGGCAATTGTTGCAACTGTTGTTGCTACTCTTGAGACTTCGAACTCCCTCGTATAGCCTTCTCTTCCCTTTGTTTGCCTTTCCTTGAGACTTAGGGCTAATGAGATGCCCTGAGTGACCTCCGCTTGCCTTTCCTTCTCTCTTTCCTTCAAGATCGAACCAAAGATGGTCCCAGTGCAGAAACCCTAACTTTAACTTTCACACAAGAGAGAGAACTAGCCCAAGCACTTCGACTTTTTTTACTTCCTCTTTGTACCTTCTTCTTTGACCTCTCTTCTTCCTCTTTTTCGCATAGAATGAGATGAGTGAATGTCTAATGGAGGACGAGTTCCTCTCTATATATAGGCTCTTCCAAGGGTAGACATGGCTCTTCATGTAGGCAGACTTGAAAGCTCCTTAGGCCAACTTGATCTTGGAGGTATTTTGACACTTAAAAGACAAAATATTTTTTTCTTTACAAGATACAATGTGCCCATAGGGTCTTCAATATATGACAATGACTCTTTAACCTAGGACAAACCCTAGAAGCACTTAATGGGTGCTTGACCTATAAAATAAAAGAACTTGAGCATGAAACTCATGCTCCAATAATAATTTATTTTCATTTTATTATTTACTAGGGTACATTTCATACTTACGAAGACTGAACCTAGTTACACATTTTTCAACATTATGTCCCATTACATCCTTATAAACAAGGTATATTCAAGGCATGAGGCCAGCGAAAGTTTAAACCACGGTGTTATGGGCCCTGCTAGATATTACAAAGGATAGAACAAGTGGCATATAAGTTAGAATTCCCAGAGGTAGCTAACGCTGACAATGCCTTTCACGCCTTGAAGTTGAAGATGTCAATAAGAGATCTCGATGTTACTACTTCCAAGTTGTCGCCTTCATATAAAGTTGGCTCACTTGTCTGTGAACCAACCACCATTGATGAAAGCAAAAAAAAAGGTTCTGCAACAAAGTAGTCAGAGAAACACTTCATAAAATGGAAGCGACTCCCTAAAAATGAAGCTCCTTGCAAAAATGAGAAGATGCTCATTCATAACCCATTTGTTGCTGAAGCTTCAAGATAAAGCTTTTGAAGGGGGGAATTGCATTAAACTTATTTTATTGCTAGTGAGATGATTAGTCTAACAGGTTCAATTGCTAGTGATGTGATTAGTCAACAGGTCCAATTGCTAGTGATATGATTAGTCAACAGGTCCAGTAGCAGCTTTAACTGGTGAGACAATCAGGAGGCCAATGACAACGTTAGGCTTCCAATAAGAATGATGTTGTTAGTTAGGTTACAGCTGTTAGCCCACAATGTTTGTTATGAAGGCTTCAAATAAAGATGGTGTTGTTATTTAAGATAATGCTATTAGTGCAAAATGTTAGTTGCAAAGGCTATAATGAAGAATAGTGCTCGTAGTTTATATTAATGTTGGCAGTTAATGAGGGTTTTATACAGGTACAATGTTGTTTGGATAATAGATTATTCGATTTCACTGTGCAGTCTACATAAACAGGTTGAGGCTCTCCAAGAGTTCAATTTTGGATTGTGAAATTTGTGTGCATCTGCTGTGAAGAGTTTTGGCCAATTTGTGAGGTACCTAAGGTTGGATACAGGTTGTCCATTGAAGATTTTGCTGAGCTTTTGGCGAGGAGATTTGGTGAAGGATTGATGAGTTGATTCTCACCTCCATCAATAAACTGATATCTTAGGTACATTGAAAGTGAATGCAAATCAACTATTGTTCTACCTTCACAATCATTATTGTTTCGATGCTCCTTGGCGCTGTGAAGTCTGCAACCTTATTGGCTCTAAGGGAACAGATCAGTATTCAGGCCTTAGCCCCATTACACGCATTTAATTAGAGTTTGCAAGATGCAATGCAACTTGTTGATTGATGTGATGCAAATTAGGAAGAGATGTAGATGAACAAATATTGACATTGAGATGCCATTTCAAATTGGCTAATAGAATCATATAATGGGTCAACAAACAGCCGTATCTCTTTGGGAACAAAGCTGAGTATGTAAAAGCCTGTTACGTGACAGAAGGAAATGTTGAGGTTGAGGAGACCTCTTGAAGATGTTGCTATAAATCAAACAAAACCCACTATTTTTGGATGCAAGTCAGCTGTATAGTGTGAAAAAAATCCTAGCTTTTATGCAAGAACAATTCATTGAATAAGAAAGCAGATTTCAGAATTCCAATTATGTGAAACCATGCATTAACAAAAAACCTTATCAAAAATGAGTTCCAATATTGAGAGGACGTGTTGAGGCAGAATTTGATGTTATTTAATTTAATGTAAATTTATACTAAGTGGGAATGTTGTAAATAGTGCAATCTAAGTGTTTGTAAAGTTGTGGGCAAGTATGTTATAGTTCATGGTTCCACAAGACAAATTTGCAGGTTCTGTAACTAAAGGCTTGCAGGTTTTGAAAGGAGTGGCTTGTGGATTCTACAACAAGAGGATTGCATCATTGGCTGCTTTTCCCTCTCTTCTTCTATCTCCTATTTAGAAGCCAGAGGCAACTGCACGGAACTGCTTTAGTCTTTGTTCTGGCAAATAACAAACTACTCATGGACCAAGGATTCTGAATTGCACAAACAAGAAATTTGCAAGTTCTACAAGGAAATCTTGTAGATTGCAAATTGCAACTAACCTGCAAAGACAAGCTATGACTACATCAAGTATTGGCGTGTTTACAAATGCATTTGCAGAAGTTTGTCGACAAAGACATGAAATCTTTCAAGGCAAACACAAAGTTTTAAGGTGTCAATTTGTGGATATTTGATGAGCGTGCCATTGTTAAAGCTTGAAGAAGCAGAAGCTTCTAGATGTGAATATGAAAGGTGTAAATTTGCACTCAGTTGTCAATGTTTGAAAATGTTTAAGGAATGGGTCATTGTGGAAGCTTGCAGACACAGAATACAGAAGACCAAGAGAGCATAAGAATTTGCATAGTGAATTATATAGTTGTCTATTCAAATTCCAAGAACTGTTCTGTACACATGGTAATGTGAGAGTGACTGCACAATCGTCACACACCCAATCACAATGCATGGTTTTTGACACATGATCTATGTGCACACACACACAGACATGCCACAAAAAACATTGAACACGCATTGATGCACATGCACAACTTTTTTAGAAATCAATTCACGGAAACAATGAACAACTTAAAATCCCCCCTACCGATTCTCACTGGTTGAAAACTACACTCTTACTGTACAAAATGTCTTCTGCTGTCTAACAGTGATTCCATTAGTATAATGATGCTCCTCAAAAAAATTGTGGTTATAATAAGATCGAAATAAACACATCGTAGAATGGAACAAATATGCAATTTAACCACCAACTCTGGACCAAAACAGCAACATTTTCTCAGTGCATTGAAAGTTTAAACAAATGTAGGGACTCAATTCCTTTGAATAAAAGCTCAAACTGCAAAACAATGTGTAATCAAAACACAAAACATTGTCAGACAAAAACGTTGTTTTACTTACTAGAAACTTGACAACATCTTACACTCCAAGCTAATTGGAGATTTGAAAGGCAAGCTAAATATTTGAAAGAGTGACCTATGGCATACACACACACACACACACAAAAAAAAAAACCATGCAATGGCAGAAGCAAAGATAGCTGGAGAAGTTCAAACCACCTTACAACATGAAAAAATAAAATATCAAGATTAAATATTATGATGTGAAACTAAACTAAAACAGTTTTATGGTCACAAACTATGCTACATAGCATATGATTGATTTCCGTACAAATCCATAGTACCACATCGTACCTGAAAACATAAAGATTCTTTAAGATCCTTCCACCAACATGAACGGTAGAGCTGATTTTTCACGTTGATATACAAAAGGGGCACAAAATATTTGCCCACAAGCATCTAAACAAGAAGCTCCAGAACTTCTTCCTCACTAAACCCATAGTTCATACTGATTTACTTGCAAACATGCCTTCTGAGGTAGAAGTTTTTATTAATTCTTGATGGTACCCAAAACCTGCAAACTAAAGATGATCTGGTTTAGTTAAAAACAAGTCGTAATCAAGCCACAAATCAATGCATCCGACTGAGAAAAGCTGCTGATACGAGAACAGCCTAGAATTCTGACATGATTTAAGCATTATTTCTGAACTCACAAGTCATGATTTTTCTGCACCCAGACACAAAATCATGACTCTTGTGAACATGATGCTCCAACACGATCTAAAGATGCCAGGCTCAAACTCATACTATTTTAGTTTAGTGCCTAAGCAAGCTACCTCACCCCATATTCATGGAAGGTCAGTCAAGATTAAACTGCTGGATGAAATAAACAAACAGCATTGTAGCAAGTTATCAGAATAGTTCCTCAAGGGCAGCTTCTCCTCAACCAACACTGATATTCTTGACTACAAGAAAGCTGCTCCTTATACAGCACCATAGGTGAACCTTGGCACCACCGATTGCCCTTTTGTTTCCTCTTTATTATTTAAGCCATTGCGACCACAAACAAACTGGAGAGGTCGCTCGATTTGGTAGCCACCACCAACAGCAACTTCTTTCTCTAACTTCAAGCAATAGCTTTCAAATGTACTGACTGTTACTTGCAATTTGAAGTCCAGATTAAATAAAAATTCAAGTTCCAATCTATTCATCTCCAACGTGCTGACACCCCCAACTTTTGCATAATAAGCATTGTTAAAGAATCTGCAGGTTAAACAGGAAAAAATGATATCAAGAAGCAGCAAGAACAAAATAGAACGGATAATTTATTTCAGAACAAAGATCATTTTTCACTTTCGTTGAATGGCGGCAAATTGAGGAAATTACATACATTGATAAATTAAATAGTAAAAGGCAATGAAATGTAAATAAGATATAAGAGTCTACAAAGTAAATGTTAAAAAGTTGAAATAATTGCAAGCATTCAATGCAACAAAAGGCAATAAATTATTCATGATGACAACCCAAAAAGCATTGAGTTGAAACCCACACTTACGCATCATCAACAAACTTTGCTGCAACCATTACACTTGTGATCAAAAGACGATGAACATTCAAGGAGGTGATAGGAACCTCTGGTTGTTGATGGATGAATCTATCAATGTACACATAAGCAAGAGTAAAGCATGATGGGCTGCAGTTTGAGTACTTGAAAATTCTATCAATGTAACTTCGAATGCTTAAATTGGGTGCTCGGAGGCCATGAAAAACTGTTATTTTTTCTTGCTTCTTAGTAGCCTCTAGTAACTTTTCATTTCTTTGTACAACTCTATCTAGAAGAGAGGCCAAGATAGGCAACACACGGGGACTTTCACAGAATCCTACTTCAGACTCACTCAGGTCCAGTGCTGAATATAAATCTGCATTGGAACCTTCCTCAACCATGTGAACTGAAGAATCCATATAAATAATATGCACGTTCAAGAACCCTGTATTCCATGCCACACCTTCACAGTAAGAAAAAAAATGATACAACTGTCATTATATATAACTACAAAGCAGCAAGCTTACCGTGTTAATTTACCTGATACTTTTCAGGCACTTGTAATAAGAGCAACCAGTAACTACCACCAGACCTTATCCAAGCATTCTCTGTAACAAATCCAAATTTAATTCAAATCAGTGGACAGTTCCAGTGAAAGAAGTTAACTTTACGAGGCCAAGCATGAAACATAAGACTCTAGGAGAAACAAGTTAAAAGTTTACAGAAGTCCCCTCAAGCAAACACTGCATTACATGTGTTTAAAATTCATCACTGAAGTGATATGAATCCTTGATGAAATCCAGGATAAGCTTCATTACCAGCTTGCACAATTTAAGGCTGTCTCCTACATGCGTGCAGTCAGGAAAATCAAAACATATGGACCATTTAAAACAACAAGTGCAGTTAAATGAGCCAGATTATTGAATTCTCTACACATCTGATCTCATCATGAGATGTTATCAAAAATAGGTTTCTTTGTGCGCCCAGATATGTGTGCCTCCCACTTGTGTGCAAACTAGATGAGAACAGGTTGTAAATGTATAAGCTTGCCTGACGTCTAGCTAAGAGTCAAAAAATTAATGATAAGAATCTAGAGGGCACGCAGGCCAATTTTTAAAGGGAAAGATTGAGTTGCTCGGATAAAATGTTCTATTTATTGATACAGATTGACTTGCCTCCTCATCATTTGAATTTTATACAGGTATCAAAATAAAATAAAATTTACCCTGAATGCTATGTTCACAATCTCAACTGCTTTTCCTTGCTGCAACTTGTGATCAAACAAATTACTCGCTTTTGAAATGTGCTAATTAAGAACAGTTCAGTTGTTGGATTCAACATAGAGAACATTAAGCATGCAAGACTGCCCGTATTAAATTTTCCTACTACAACAACTGAACAATTCTTGAGGATCTGAAAAACAGAATGATAGTTAACTTGGCCAAAAGCGTGAGAGCCATACTAAGAGCCTCCTTCATGATTGCTACACTTTTGCTGAAAGCAACAGTCATGTTAAAGTCCCTCAAAGTCCAGAAGGCAATGCTAGACAGTTTTAGAATCTCACTAATGGATCGTCTTATTCTTGGCATCAATGTCAAGATCATTCCCCTTTAACATGTACAAGTAAAACAAGCTTCATGGAGATATCTGATTTAGTTACTTGCAAATAACCCAATTAAGAAAACACCAACGAGATTGTAACCCACTTGACTAAGGTACGTCATATATCCTTCGTAGATGATCTAGATACAGTTATTTTCTTGTTAGACTGTTGTATGAGCAAGTAAATACATTTCTGTGAAACAAACACAAGAGCTAAATAAACCTTAGTTGCTTTGCACAATCAAATGAAAACAAAAGTTAACCAAAAGAAGATGTTCTGGCGTACTGTTTCTCGTGATGTTTAATCAGACAGTGTCATTTAGCACCAATTCTACTGCTGCCAAAAAATTTTAATTGCCATAGTTCATGATAAGCACATCTAATAAGACACACAGCACAAGTCTGCAATATGGAGAAAAAAAAAAGCTGCTCTAGAGAACCTAAAGAACAAAATGAAACAGAAAACTATGTAACTCTCATCAACATATACCATGAGATAGGTATACAAAGTAGGCCACTTACTTCCTGTCTTAATATTGGGGCCAGTCATGTGAGTCGTTAAAAAGGATATAGGCTGTTAGAGGGAAAATTTGACTCCAAAATGTCACAAGCGTTTTTGTATTAAGGGATAATAAACTTCATTTTCTTCAACATAAGTGCAAGACAAGAGTACCTGCTGGACACATAAGCTGGCCAGTTACCAAACATTAAAGGGGGGAGATTCTCTTCCTATTTTGTACCAACAAAATATTTCGAATATAATTCTCTAGATACTTTACTACCCAAATAAATTAATTAATTAATGGAAATAGCAAGAAAAATACCATATGAAATTCTCACTGGTAATTTCTCTGATGTCTGTCCTCATAAGCTGAATAATCCATATTTCTAGAGCAGAGATTTCCACAGTTATTAATATTGTCAAAATTTCCAGAAGCAAACTGTGTAGTGGATTAACCGTCTGATGTTTCAGATGGACACTCCACCCATCATCAGGAACTAGAAAGCTAAAGGATGATGAGAGTGAGTGCTGATCAATCCTTAAATAGGTATACGTCAAGAGATTAGATTAATGGTCAAGAGTATAATAAATTATTACATAAACTAATAAATGATCAAAAATAAAAATTAATAGGCAAGAATATAAAAAATTATTGAACAAATTAATAAATAGTCAAAAATGTAAAATCAATAAGTCGGGGAGTTAGATTAAAGGTAAAATAAAAATAAATTAATTAATAAATGACTTAATAAGTGGGGGAAGGGGAATCAAGCAAGGAGGAATGAAGATTGAAGAAGGGGGCAGGGGGTGGTTACAAATATATAAGCAATGGAAAAGAAGCTAAGAAAATTTGAACAAGGGGCAAAAAAAGATAAAGTCAATTGATTAGAAAGGGATCCAGGGGGGTGGAGGGGGGGGGGCAGGTTGAAGAGGAAGAAAGGAGGAAAAGCAGCTAAGAAAATTTGAACAAGGGGCAAAAATAGATAAAGGCAATTGATTAGAAAGGGATCCAGCGGGGGGGTTGAAAAGGAAGAAAGGAGGAGAAAATGGAACAAGAATTACACTGACAAAAAATAATGAGAAGAGGGAAAGAAAGGGGGGGTTATAGAGTAAGTTGATGGATTATCAGTTTCCAAGAGGGGCTAGTTTATAGCCATCTTCCCTGTTGAATTTAACGGGGTGCTTCTCAATCTCAAGAGCTTCCCTGATGATTCGAGATTATAAAATGGGACACAAGCTAGGATTTTAGACTGGTCAAAACAAATAAGGTGCTTGGTGTTGAAGGAGTGCTTGGCAATGGCAGATTTCGACACCTAGTGATGGTTGGTATCACCTATGTGCTCTTTAATGTCGTTTGTGTGAAGGGTCAGCATGTCTAGCCAATGTAAGACTTCCTGCATGAACAAGGAATTTCGTAGACACCTGATGCTTGCATGAGGTCAGAGTCCAGACTTGTGTTTAGTTGACTGGAATAACTGTCAAAGGGTTTTATGGGGTTTAAACATGATCTTTATGTTCTTTTTGGCCAAAGTCTTAGGAATAATATATGTGGTTCCTTTTATGTAAGGGAGAGAGATCTGGCCACAAGGAGGGGAGAGAGATCTGGCAAATAACTTCAACAGGGAAGATGGCTATAAACTTAGCCCCTCCTGTAAACCAACAATCCATCAACTTACTCTATAACTCCTCCTCTCATTAACCTCCACCCCACCACCCCTTTTTCTTTCCCTCTTCTCATTATTTTTTGTCGATCTAATACTTGTTCCATTTTCTCCTCCTTTCTTCCCCTTCAACAACCCCTCTGTAGGATCCCTTTATAATCCATTGCCTTTATCTTTAACTTTAGCCTCCCTTTTCCCCTTGTTCAAAATTTCTTAGCTGCTTTTCCATTACTTATATATTTGTAACCACCCCCTCCCTGGTTGGATCCCTCTCTAATCCCTCCCTTTGCTCTTTATTCAAAATGTCTTAGTTGTTTTACCATTGCTTATATATTTGTAACCACCCGTTCGCCCCCTTACCCCCTCTTCAATCTTCATTTCATCTTCATTAATTTTATATATATATATATATATATATATGACATTAATTTACCCCCTTTTTATCCAAAGTATATCACATTTCTTTGTAATTCCCCCCCCCCCCCCCCCCGCTTTCATGATTCCCCTTCCCCCTTATTAATTCATTTATTAATTTATTTATTTTTTATTTTGAACTTTAATGTAACCCCACCTTTATTAATTTTATATTGTTGAATTTAGGCTTCTGTGATCCATATCAATATTTTGAGAAGAGTTTTCGGTGGAAATCACATTATAAATTCATTTGTCGACACTTTTCGAACCAAACAAGTGTGGTTCATCGTCCTGACGATGAACCACACTTGTTGGTTCGAAATGCGTCGACAAATGAATTATAATGTGATTTCCGCCGAAAACTCTTCTCAAAATAATTTTATATTTTTGACCATTTATTAATTTCAATAATTTATTATATCCTTGACCATTAATTTTATTTTTAATCATTTAAACTTTATTAAGTTATGTAGTACTGTATTAGGGGTGGCAGGAGCGGGAAGGGTGATCCTTAGCCCCGATGAAAAAATTGAGATTCAATACGCTTGGGGATTGGGCTCTGCTACCAACCATCAAGATGAGTTCTTAGCTCTTTGGAAAAGATTGGACCTTGTGATAGAAAAGAAAATTTCAAATCTAATGGTCTTTGGAATTCTCAAATTGTAATTGGGCAAGTCTGGAAGTCGAAAGGATCCCAAAATAGCCGTCTTTCTCCATCCAGCTTCAGAAGTTTGACAAGATAGAACTCTTTCATGTTCACCATCATTTGAATTCGTCAACAAATTCATTTGCCAACGAAGGTACAAATTTGGATCAAGGGACACTGGAGTTGAATAACCGAATTTATTCAAATAACTATTTGCCATGACCTTTAATAGTCATTAATAAAATAATGAAGGGCCTCAACGGCTACTTGGGCATAAGGAACTATGGAGAAAGTAATTTTTGGCGTCACCAGTGGTTGATTAAACTTCCAGTTCTCTGTCCGACTATGGTTTTCATTTACTTGCCCCTCCTACTTACACAGATGGCATGGAATTTTAATTATTTCACTGCGTAGAGGTTTGGATCGCTCATCGAATCATCTTACAAGTCGGGCCTTTAAAATTTCGAGGGTATTCGTGTTCAGTTTCCATTCATATTGCACAGGACAGTCGTTAATTCTCCTTACTCTTATCAGTCCACACATTCAGTAAGGAATTCACAGCATGTTGGGTTCTAGTGATACAATTCCTCATTTAATTGTCTCAAAGAGAATGTTCATTAGTTGAGGGAATGACAGGCCCGAGTTCAAGTTTCCCTTAGCCTTTAAATTGAAATGCAAGTAGCCATGCCAAGTTCATCAGGTCAAGGAAGGTGCAGTGTTTGTGTTGTACTCTGTGCATCTGAGGGTCAAGCGCTACTGAGCAGTGGTTAACCCATGGAGAATTTTGGTACCTCTTCCCTCGATTCTGTGCAAGTGGACGTCAATGTATTTCTGCAGAAAATTACTGATGCCATGGCTGGCCTCCTGTGCGCCTTCAATCAGAGGGCTGAGGCAGAAATGAAAACCCAGAAATCCTTCCAGGCATTAATCAATGCCAAGGTAGATTTACTCCAAATGAAATTGGACCGTCATCAGCATGAAACTAGGACTAAGCTTGTCGCAATGCACTACAAATTCGCGAAATTGGAGGAATTATATGTGTCAGCCATTCAAATGGCAACAACAGAGCTTGAAGCCAATGAGAGCACTGCCTTGAGAAAAGGAAAGCAGGTCCTTGGCTCAAGCAGCAACCTTCACTAATTTATTGTCTAGAAAACATGACTAAGCAGTTTAGTTTTAGGCTGGTAAATTTTTGTTTAGTGTTACCTGATGCCGTGTAAATTTTGTCTGTTCCAAGGAGTTTTCTATGGAGATTATAGTAGGCATCTTTTTAGTGCAGTAGGTAAAACATGTCATAAGAATAGGTTACATCTGTTTTGAACTTCTGAAGGTAGAACCATAATGGATCAAGATGATGAATGTAAGGGTTCTGGCCCAGATACCAGGATATTTTTTTAATAGAAATCAGTAACCATCGCTTTGGAAAAAAACAAAATGTAATAATTTATTATCTTCTTGACTGTTAATCTAATCTCTTGCCTTATTTAAGGACTGATTAGCACTCACGCTCATCATCTTTTAGCATTCTGGTCCCTGATGATGGGTAGAGTATTCACCCAAAACCTCAGACAGGGTTAATCCACTACACGATTTGCTTCGGGAAATTTTGACAATAATCCATACTTGTTAGTGATCGATGCATAGGCAATAGGCCTACTTCCTCCTTATCAAGGATAGTCACAGCTTAGTATCCAGTAATATCTTATTCTTTATACTTCTATCCCCAGCTACTGTTATTAGAGACTCTCTTCAAACTTCCACCATCTTCAATTCCCATAATAGTTACAACCTGTGTACCAATCCATTCTATCTAATGTGATGGGACAATGGTCTTAACAAAGAAAAATTTTGAAGATATTTGATGTATTACAATTTATTATTCATAAGCAATGCAGGCATGATGTAGAAGCCTCTAAATCTGATTATAAGAAAGTGGTAACAAAGGAGTTTTGTATAAGAAGAGGACTCTGGAATAAGGCAGACCACTCAATTAAATTACTATGAGTATAAGCCCATAGAAATGCCTTCAATGTGAGCCATCCTTCACTGATCAGAGAAAACATAGAGGGATTGAGGAGGTTAGGAGCTGAAGAAAGGGCTATGGCAGGAGGGGAGAGCTGAGGAGGCCCCTCCATCTCCCCTTCAGATCCAGAGAATACTCGAAGCAGGAGTGAATTTTAGATTGCAAGTGTTGATTCAGAATGGATGGTGAAAATTATAGTAGACGGTTTAGTGAAGGAGAACATAAAAAGTTTGGAGGGCATGGGAGAGAACATGACTATGACAGATTGTCCAACAAAAAATCAAGGATGACAACAAAAATTGGAGTCTGAGATTTAATATGACATCTGAGATGGAGACTCTCCTGCAACAAAACAAGGCTAATAATCATGAGGGAAAAGAAAGCACCCGATGAGCAGGCCACGAGGTGATGCTGTCAACACTCCCATCTGTCGAGCTCATTTCAACAGATACAAGGATTATGAAAGTACATTCTAGCAAAGATCGAGGTCAACCATTCACTTCGACAGTGAATTTCTTTTCAGGACATTTATAGCCATATGCAGAAACTTTAGATATAACTCTGGGAACAAATATGTGGTTAAACAGTCTGTCCGGACTCAGTAGTTGTTTTAGATAACAGAAGGAAGTGTTTGACTGGTTTTGTCATAGATAGAGGAAATACAATAGACACCAAAAGTCTAGCTAATCGCATACTAACAGAAACTCTAGGGTGACCAACAACGCTAGAACTGATTTTTTGAAAGCCACTTTTGGATATTAGGCAAATCTGTCATTAGTTTTTGAGAGTTTTGAAACATGGACTTCGTTTGGAAGCGCTGGATTCACTGCTCAATGAATGTGGTATCCAACAACAAAATTAAAATCCTACTCAGCCTAATAGCAGCCTTCAACAATTTTAGCAGGAAGTTGTAGGAGGTTGATCCCTTTTCTGGTGCTAATAAGCTTAAAATACTTTCCACAAACTGTCCATGTATTGCTGCTGTCCAGGCGGTCAATAGTGTCCGCAGTTGGTGGTACCTGCTTCTCAAAAATTTGATTCTGCAAGTTTGTGTCTTACTTGGCACAGAGCAATGGAACAAAATTGCTTCTGCTCCATGAATTTTCATTAAAACCATCTAGTTTATGATCATAACTCTTGTCAATAGTTTTCCTATCATCACCTAAAGTTCTGTGCTTTTGAATTGCCATAACAGAATTTTCTACATTGGAATGACCCAAAACTTCAGTGAAAAATGATGTATTTGAGCATACTTCAGAGTTGTTAAATTTTCATGAAACTCTGCAACTACTTTGATGAATAACTGAAAACAAGGCAACTGAAAAAAGAAACCAAATTTACTTTCACCAAGATACAGAGTTGCTTAACAACTTATAAGCAGCAAAATAAACACCAGAGATAAAATCACAAATTGACACACTCGTTTACCCAGGAAACCCAAAAGGGAAAACCTGCTATCTGTTGATTATTGTAGCATCGGATGTGCTCTAGCCTCGAGATTTTGCAGAGAGGCTAAGACACATGCATTCTCCAAGACCCAGAAACTGTTTGGGAAAATTCCACCTAGAGATGGTTTAATTAAAATAATTAATCATTTTTAATGTATTCCTAAGTTCCTAAGTCTAAACTTAGGAAATGGGATTAATTAAAGGGTATTAATTAAATCAGGTGTGAATCTTCTAAAAGAAGACAAGGATCAACTCAAAAATAATCTTAGCCCTTGATTATGTTTTAATCTTGGTCGTTGGTGCTCCAACGAGAGATTATAAGGAGTTCGATGGGCACTTGGAGAACACACTTGTGCAGTTCGATTTTGTTGGGAAGTCGATTTCCTGAGTAGCAGTTGTGAGTTGCCGGAAGTGACTTAGTAAAGTCGAAGCTGTGAGAGAGGCGCGGTGATAGTAGACCGGAGAAGAGTTTTCCAGATCCGTGGAGTGCAAGGCAGAGAATACAGAGAGAGGTTCAGAGAGGCAGTGCACTACCACAAAGAAGTAGCACAGAGCTTCAAAGAGAGTCTGAGATTCAGCTGGGAAAGTCGAATTCCAGAGCCAGAAGTCGAGGTGTGAGACCAGAGGGCCATAGGATCGAAGTTCCAGCCAGCAAGAGATCAGAGGAGGAGATGACGCAGAGCCCAGAGACTGTGACACAGATCTGCGTAGGATGACGCAGAGGCAGCATGGGGCCAGCCATCCAGAGCCTGGATCAGATTCGGATCACCAGTAAGAGTGTGAGATTTTTCTCACTATCTCCTTGTCAGTATTTCTCTGTATCAGATTGTCAATTTGGGCATCTAACAATTTGTACTTAGATTACTACTGCATAATAAATAAAACCCTCATCTGCTGCACCAGTTTTCCCACACTGGGTTTTTCCGGGGACATTTGTCCAAAAACAACAATGTATATGTGTGTGTTTATTTCTCCCCAGTGTAGTATTTAGTTTCCCCAATATTTTATTTTGTGTACACTGCAGTGTAGAAAACTGCAAGTAATTTAACAAATAGGAGAAATATCATCAGTTTGTTACAGTAAGAATCAGGTCACCGATTTTTCACACTATCTTTGTTGTGGTATTTTATTGATTGTTCTTGAGCAACTAGATCTATTACAAAACAATTTGTCTCTAAGAAAGCGTTATGCTTCTTCTCACAAACCTCAACTGATACAATTGATCTCAGCCTGCCTTGATCACTGCTCATTCTCGGCCCTCTAGCACGCAATTGTTCCCCTGTTGAATACCTTGACATGCTTTGCTAATCCAAGGATCCTACTCCTATTCTCTTGCGCACTTGGCAGCCCTAGTTCCTTGTGCAAATCCCTTATTTCCTAGCGCAAGTTTGGCTCCTATTTCCTAGTGCAAGTCCTCTTATTTCCTTGCGCACTTGTGCCTTCTATTTCTTAGGACACAAGCTCCTCAAAACTACGCACAATCTCCTAAATCCTTGTGCACTTGTGATCTCCTATTTCTTAGCACACAAGCTCTCAATTTTGCGCTCACCACAATCAAAGATGATCTCACAAACCCGTGAACTGTCTTGTCTCATAAACCTTTCCTACAAACTTATGGTTTCCTGTGCCTTTGTCCTCCTCTTTATAGACCCAATTCGAGCATGCAAAGGCCCTAGCTCAATTTATAAACTCGAGTTCTAATTAACAAGTTAACTACAATTGATTCTCTCTCCAATCAACACTTGGAGTATTAACTCGTTCTCCCTTCAATTAAGACTAAAGACTAACTCACTCTAACTGAACTCATAACTACCACCTTATCTTATAGTCAAACTGATGAAGACTCCACTTAACCGAAGTTCCAACTCTACGCAAGTTATCTTGATGATCATTCCAATAAATTGGAAATAAACTCATCTTGACTAAAGTCTAACTCATGAGCTCGCACTCATACTGAGAGAAAAAGAAATCGAGGTCTTCACTGGCTAAGGCACAAGCCAAAAGACCTTTACTCGCAACATTTTCAACACTCGCTCTTAACGAGGAATGTACTTCTGGAAGAACCGCCTCCACCTTGATTTGGCTCCAACACCACCACGTTATCCATTATTGTAGTTGCTCCCTCTAAACTAGAAAACTTGCCTGCTTCCTGTAACAGAATCTGATCTAAAGACATGTTCCTTCCAACCATACTCCTATGATCCACCTTGTACACCCCATCTGATCCTGCTACCGATTTTCCCTTTGGCTTTGAGTCTATCAACTCAGTCATCAGTGCCATATACTCTGTGTACCTCTAGGGTTGCTTACTCTGCCTGAACATAGAACTAGGAGTCTCAACTCATTCCGGGGCCTCCTGATTAGCCCACTTGGCTCTCCTCCTTGTGTTGGGAGTCGCTAAGTGAGTGACTGCTTCCACTCATCCTAGTCCCTTCTCCTCATCATCCTGCTAGTTAGCCCACTTGCCAACTTGCCAAGACTCAAACTGTGATACTAGTTGAGGGTCCTTCTTTGGAGTTCTAACCTACTCTCACTCAAAGACCTCCCTCAAAGCTCTACTCTCCTCAACCCTCATGCCTTTACGTTGTGCACTTCTTGTCATGTTGCTCAAGGTTGTGCCTAACTCAACATTTAGTAGGTACATATTCTTCATCCTCACATCTATTCGCTTCTTACATCCAGAAGTTAAGTGCTTGAGGTAATCCTTATCTCTGTTGAAGATGACATCATAGCCCTTGTCCTCTAGGGTGGCCACTAAAACAAGATACTTCTTCAGGCCTGGAACATAGAGGACATCTCTGAGATGGAGAAAGCTACCTGACTCCCTCTCAAAATTGACAGTACCAACTCCCCCAGTTGTGTACTTGCCATCATGTCCTACCTAATGTGAAACTGCATGTCCTTCTCCTTCAGGTGGCTGAAGTATTCCTTGTTCCCGATCATATGGAAGGATGCTCCATAATTAATATACCATACGTTGTTGCCTACTTAGATTGCCATGCAAGCTATCAAAGAGAAATATTTCTCGAACTGAGAAAAAAAAGCATCTACCTCAGTTGATGCAGCTACATGATCCTTGTTGGACTCCTTCCAATTAGGACACTCAGTGGCATAGTGTCCATACTCATGGCAATGGAAGAACTTGATCTTGCTCAGATCCTTCCTCTTCTTCTTGTCCTTCTAACTGAACTTGACCTCTCCTTGGCCCTTCTTGCCCTTGGCTTTGCTACCTTTGCCTACCAAGGCAACGTTCCCCTCGTCCTCTATCGGAGTTGATCTCCTAGCTCCTCTCGTCCCTCTCCGGATTTCTTCTTGAACGCAGTCAATCCATAGCCTTTCCCAACTGAGAATATTCTCTCTGCCACTCACTGCATCTTGGAAATTCTCCCAAGACTTGTAAGTCCCACTCCACCTAGCTCATCTCGAACCTATGTGAACTTGAAAAATACGTGATGATGGGATCTCCTTTACTCATCTAGATATTTCTTAGCTTCTCCTTCAGAGCAAGCTTTTTGGCATCACTGGAACCCTGATACAAATCTAAGATAGCTTTCTACATCTCATATATTGTCTTCTTCCCATGGAGATGAGGTATAATATGATCTTTGACCCCCTCAAGAATGATCCTCCTCGCCTTGGTGTCATTCTTGTTATATTGAATCAACTGTTGGGCATCTTGAGGTGGAACTATTTGATTCACCACAAATTCTAGCACTGCATTATCCTCCAACACTATTGAGATATGCTCCTTCCATGATCAATAGTTCGAGGCTCCCTCTAAACTGTGATTTGCTCCTTCCATGAGCAATAGTTCGAGGCTCCCTCTAAACTGCGATCTACCCCTAGTCCTTGGAACGCCATATGACTATCCAAATATACTGCTCTTCAAAACTCTGGCACAAGCCTTTTGCTTAATCTACGCTCTTCACTAACTGATCAATTTGGTGCTAGTCTTTATGCTAATCTCTACTCTGATACCATGTTAAATTTCCATGAAACTCTGCAACTACTTAGATGAATAACTGAAAACAAGGCAATTGAAAACTCAAACCAAGTTTACTTTCACCAAGAGACAAAGTTTCTTAACAACTTATAAGCAGTGGAATAAACACTAGAGGTAAAAACAAATCACACAATTTGAGAAATTGACATGCTTGTTTACCCAAAAAACCCAAAAGGGAAAACTTGATATCTTTGTTGTGGTATTTTATTGATTTTTCTTGACCAATTGGATCTATTACAAAGCACTTTGCCTCTAAGAAAGCGTTATGCTTCTTCTCACAAATCTCAATTGATACAATTGATCTCGACCTGCCTTGATCACTGCTTAATCTCAACCCTCTAGCTCGCAATTGTTCCCCTGCTGAATAACTTGAATTGCTCTGTTAATCCCTTGATCCTACTCCTATTCTCTTGCGCACTTGGAAGCCATATTTCCTTACCCACAAGTGCCTCCTATTTCTTAGGACACAAGCTCCTCAAACTACGCACAATATCCTAAATTCTTGTGCACTTGTGATCTATTGTTTAGGACACAAGCTCCCAATTTTGAGCTCTCAGCAATTAAAGATGATCTCACAAACTCGTGAACTATCTTGTCTCACAAACCTTGTGTACAAACTTATGATTTCCTATGCCTTTGTCCTCCTCTTTATAAACCCAATTCGGGCATGCAAGGGACCTAGCTTAATTTAGAAACTCGAGTTCTTATTGATGAGTTAACTGAGTGTCCAGTTGATTCTCTCTCCAATCAACACTTGGAGTATTAACTCGTTCTCTCTTCAATCAAGACTGAAGACTAACTCGCTCTAACTGAACTTGCAACTGCCACCTCGTTCTGTAGTTAAAATTATGAAGACTCTACTTGACTAAAGCTTCAACTCTACGGGACATTTTAAACATCTTTTTTTTGAGCTAGGTCGCGTCGCTCTGCTCTGAGCCTGTGTCCTTCACTAGCGGCCTTCGGCCCTCCTGTTTGCCATGGCCCCTCTAGATGCAACCCCGGAGGCAGCAGCTGCCCAAATGGCCTTCTCCGCCCTAGTAAAATCCCTTCCACCCCAGCGTCCTCGTCCTGCAATTTCGAAATTTGTAAAGAAGTTGGATGGATTGCAAGAAGTAGTTCTTCCTCCTACCCTTCCTCATATGGCAGCTCTTTCTCTAGCAGAACGAGGCCTCATCGGGCAATTCACTGGCCTATGACCCTCCCTGAAGACAACACAAAGGTGGATCGAGCGGAACTGGGCTAACAAAATAAGCAGCAAAATCTCTATTCGCTTCTGTGGGAAATGATACTTCACCTTCCACTTTGAATCAAGAGAAGACAAGGATCTAATCTTCAAGAATGGACCGTATTTCATGGATTCCAGATGATTGTATCTAAACAAATGGACTCCGGACTTCGATCCCGAACTTGATGTCCCTAGTGCAATCCCGGTCTGGGTCCGGCTTCCCCATCTCCCTCTCCATTGTTGGGGAGATGAATCGGTTCGAGCCATCGGTAATGCTATTGGGAAGTTTATTGATCGCAGCGAGCCAAAGGACAATATGCAAGCTTGTGCGCGCATTTGTGTTGAAGTTGATCTCGGCAAGGGTTTGCCGAAAGCTATCAAGCTCAAAGTGGATGAGTGGACTCACATCCAGCAACTGGACTATGAACATATCCCATTTAAATGCAAGGTATGTCACGAATATGGCCATTTTGCCAACCGCTGCTCTAAGTTAGTTAATGTTGAAAACGCTACACAAGATGAGCAATGGGAAACTGTAAAAAAAAAAAAAACTGCCTTCGTTCCTAAGGCAAACCCTGAAGCTGCTCCTCCCAAGATTAATCACTCAACTCTCCTCTCCACCTCCTCCCTGGATCCTCTCCTTAACATTTATGCCACTGCTCCTCACTCTGAGACTCCTTTGGAATCATCTAACCCCTTTGATGCCCTTTCCCTCCCTGAAAATGACCCCCCCATCCCCATCCCCCTTTCGCAAACTTCTCCCTCTTCATCTCATGACCCTCCCCTTACCTGCACAACCAAGAGCTCCTCCAAAGAGCACGGTGTAAATCTAGAAACGCATAAAAAACAAGGACCAGGTAGAAAATCCATAAAGCAGCAGAGGGATGAAAATGCCCAAAAATACATAGCCATGGGTACACAAAACCCCATAGAAACCTACATTCTGGGGCAAAATAGCAAAGAAGTAGCACACAAGGAGCAGGGAGGGCGAGCAACTCTCCATATACGCCATACTCAATGATGAAGGTCCTATCCTGTAATAGCAGGGGACTAGGGCACCCCTCTAAAATTGCTGCCCTGAAAGACCTGATAGCTCATGAGAAACCAGGAATCTTAATGCTTCAAGAAACAAAACAAAGACATCAAGAAATGAAAGGAATCATTGATCAGCTCAAGCAGTATGAAGGTTATATTTGTGAATCAAGGGGCGCCTCCAGCGAAATCACCACCATCTGGAACCAAAGTACTTGTACATGCATATCCAATACAATCAATCAATATTGGATTAAAGTCACTCTAGAGAATCAATCAGATAACAAACAGATAGTCATCTACAATATCTATACACCAAATCACTTCGAGATAAAGAGCAATGTTGGGCTTCTCTCAAAACAAACATAGATGATGAAGATAATAGTAATATTATTCTTGGCGGAGATTTCAATCTCATACTCCACTCCAATGAGAAGAGAGGAGGTATTTTTACCCATGATCCCCACAGAACAAAGCTGGAAATTATCATGCAGGAAGTGGAACACGATTTAGTTGACGTTGTTCCAAAAAACCATAGATTCACTTGGAACAACCGCAGATTGGGCAAAGATAACATTATGGAGCGGCTAGACAGGATTGTGATAAATGTCTCTCTTCTTTCCGCTTACTCCATTACTTACGTTGTTGTCCTTCCCTATTCGGCATCTAATCATTATCCTACAGTGCTAGTCCTTGAGGCCCACTGCCCCTTGGGGCCCATTCCGTTTAAATTCAGCTCACTTTGGAGCAGCGTTCCCACCACAGATCAGATTGTCAAACTCACATGGAGTCAACACATAGAAGGATCGTCGGGATTCATTTGGGAAAGTAAGTTGAAGAGGACCAAATGTGCCTTAAAGGATTGGGCAAAGAATTATTACAAAGAACCAGAGAAGGCCAAAGCTGAAATAAAAAGCAAATTAGAAAGGGTCCACAGCAAAATAGAGGAACAAGGACTCTCCTAAGAATACAGAGCATTAGAAGGCAATCTCTATTTCCAACTTTATCGTGCCAATAGAGATGAAGAACAAAAATGGAGAATAAAATCGAGACAGCTTTGGTTGCAAGGAGGGGATAAAAATTTTGCCTTCTTCCACAAGCAGGCCACAGTCAGGAAAATTAGGAATAATGTCACCTCCATCACTAACGAGGAAGGCCATCTCCAAACTACTCAAGACGCTATTAAGAAGACTACCTCAGACTATTACAGCATCCTCCTAACTGAGACAAAAGCAGCAAAAGACTACTCAGATCTTCTTCGGCAATTTCCCACAGGAATTAGTGAGGGAATCAATACAAGCTTAATCAAAGAAATTAAAGAGGATGAAATTCAAAATGCCATCTGGATGCTCCAGCTAGACAAAGCCCCTGGGCCAGATGGTTTCCCCATTTGTTTTTACAGAACTTATTGGGGGAACTATCAAAAAAGACCTTGTCAAAATGATAAGATGGGCTCAACGCAAGTGCAAAATCAGAGGATACACTAAAGACACTCATCTTGCCCTTATTCCCAAAGAGAATAGACCCTCATCCTTCTCCCATTTCCAGCCCATTTCCTTGTGCAACTCTTCTTATAAAATCTTGACCAAAAGCCTTGCTTCGCGCCTCAAACCTCTCCTTCCCTCTCTCATTTCTGAAAATCAAGGAGGTTTCTTGGCCAACAGACAAATATCCGACTCCATCCTTCTAGTCCAAGAGGCCATTCATTCCAGCCAAACTAGAAATGAAAAAGGCTTCATCCTAAAACTTGACTTAGCCAATGCCTTCGATCAAGTTAGGCACTCCTTTTTATTCGTTGTTTTGGACAAATTGGGATTTGTCGCACCCTTCATTGACCTTGTCAAAGCATGCATTATTGGCCCCTAGATCTCCCCTCTCATTAATGGTAGACCAGGGCCTTCCTTCCAATCTTCCCGAGGTCTAAGACAAGGCTATCCCCTCTCTCCTTACCTTTTCATCTTGATGGTTGAATCCTTCAGCAAGGCCTTGGACTACAATCGTCGCATGGGACTTATTACTAGGATCAAATTTGGAAATGGAGTCAAGAACATAAACCATTCCCAATTTGCTGACGATACACTATTAATTGGAGGAGCCTCCAACATCATAGCTCGTCGATTCAAATCCCTCCTAGATAAATATATGAGCTACTCCGGAGGTTTGGTCAACTACCTCAAGAGCTGCATCTATGGCTGGAACACTTTTGCTCAAACTCTACACAGCATTGCCAACACTTTTGGAGTCCCTTGCAAGTTGGATTGGGGGCACTTTTCCTACCTAGGCATGCCAGTGAGTGCTGGCAATCTGAAAGCTGCAGTCTGAGACACTATTATTGACAAAATGAAAAGTGCAGCAATGGGGCACTTCTTGGCTTACCCCAGCAAGGCGCCTAATTCTTCTAAAATCAGGTCTCTCCTCCTTACCCTTATATCAATTCTCGCTCCTGCAAGCCACAGCTAGTTTTCATCACAAAGTGGAGGCCATCCTCCGTCACTTTCTTTGGCAAAGGGGTAAAAATGAAAGAAAGAAATATAACCTTATAAACTGGAAACAGGTTATTCAATCTCAGGAGCAAGGAGGGCTTGGAATTAGATCACCAAAACTCCTAAATCTAGCCTTTGGTGGCAAGATTGTGTGGAGGCTCATTAATGGCAAGCCTGTTTGGTGGAAAAAAGTGTTAGAAACCAAATATCTCAATTCCCCAAGGCAGCAACTCTTGGATCATGAGATCCCTAGCAGATCTTATTCTAAAATCTGGGGATTGTGTAAGAAAGCAACCCCCCTCCTTGCACAAAACATTTCCAAGGTTCCCAAGGGTGGCAATAATATTAGAATTGGAGCAGACAAGATAATGGGCCAGCAAACCATTAGCAGCAGACCTGGTACCTAGCAGATCTTATCCTTTCTTAACAGCATGGGGATTCATAATTTGGATCAGATATCTCAGTGGGACGCCCAGTCTTAGATTTGGAAAGGATGGACCTTCCCAAATATACCCATTGAAATGGAAGCAAGCCTCACCAATCTTTAAACCCATCTACATGGCATTGCCCCCACCAAATGCAATAGTGATGATGGCTTTCGTTGGGACCCCTCAGGCTCCAACTACACAGTCAAAGTCGCTTACCAACAGATCTGCAGCAATGAACACCCCATGCACATTTGGACGCAGTGGAAAATAGCTTGGAAAAGGGAGACTCTCCCAAAAATAAAATTCTTTATTTGGATCCTCCTAAAAGGGAAAGTCCTCACCTCTGAGAATCTAAAAAAACATGGGATAATTAGCCCATCCCACTGTCCAAATTGTCAAGCAGTTGAAGAAACCATTAAGCATCTGTTCATAGATTGCCCCTTTGCCATAGCCTATTGGAGAGAAGCTTTCTGGAACATCAACGTACCTTGGGGTACCAACAGCTCTGTTGCTGAAGCCCTGCAACTATGGAAAAGAAACTACCCTTGGAAACATAAGAAAAACAACATTGCACGTAGAGTATGGAATTCTTTACCATGCTCTCTCTTGTGGAACATATGGCTAGCTCGAAATCGCATGGTCTTCAAGGACAAAGAAACCAGCATCAAGAAGTTATACAATAAGGCATGGAGTCTCAAATTGGAAGCAATGTCTGCTAAAAGTCAAGGGAAACTTGACACAGCCGATCTTTATATGGAAGAAAGGAACTTCATAGGGTATTTGCTAGACAAAAACAACGACGCCCACAGCAGGAGTAACACCAACAGCAGCAACAACTCTAGCTACAGTTAGAAAATTAGAATGAAAGATGAGGAGTTTTCTTTATGGCTCAGAAACTGCAACACCCATTATCTTTTCTTTGATGGTGCCTCTAAATCTAACCCAGGAATGGTCGGCGCTAGAGGAATCATCTGTAACGCCAATAGAGACATCATAACTGCCTATGAATGGGGACTAGGCAATCTATCCAATAACATGGCCGAAGTTCTTACCCTCTACCAAGGTCTCCTCTAGCTTCAAAAACTTGGGATAAACACAGCAATGATCATTGGAGACTCGACTATTATCATCAGCCTGATGGTACACAACCAAAGCGCCTCCAATGTGATCCTATAGCAATCAATCAGTAGATGCCAAGCACTTGCCCATCAGATGAAAGAAGCTCGATTCTATCATGTACTCTGCACTCTCAACAAGGAGGCAGATACGCATTGGCATTCTTCCACCTTATTGGCATTCTTCGTTGTAACGCCTTTGAGTCACAATATTTTCTACCATAATCAGAAATAAATCACCTCACAGATTATCTGTAGAGGTGTCCAGTTCCATCAGATCCCTCCTCGCTGACATTTGTATATTCTCATGATTGATTTAGCTCACGGGTCACCTAAAATCTCCTCTGAATCTATTGCAGAGGATATCAATGTCATAAAATCTCTGAATTCAACCCAAATACTCAACCTCTGTCTTTTCTCACAAGCGCTCCTGCTGTCTTCATCCCATTCCCGTGAACTATCTCTCAATTTTCATGTGAATGCATTTCCATACCTCCTCGATTCTCTAGCCAAGCACTTGTATTTAATCATGGTCCCCCTCGATCTGAATCACTCCTCCCTCTTCCCTCTTCCACTCTTGCATTCCCCTTCTATGTGTTCGCATCTCCCTCATCATTCTTCATCCTAATCTTCCGTCCCTTTGCTTTTCAAAACCCCCTGCTACCTCTCTATCCCAGATCTCTGCCCATTGGAGCTGCGCTTTTACAGCCTTGTGCTACACTCAGGTTCAACAAATTGCTCTCAAAGCATGGCAAGAAGCGAAGATTGCTTCCACTATGTTGATCTCCAGGCAGAGCTGGAGCAAATCCGCGCACAGCAGAAGATCTTGGATACCAAAATTGACACTCAAGCTCAAATTAATAAGGAGAAACATTAAGTCGACTTCAATCTCTTCCATCACAAAGTGTCTTCACTCCAGGAACAGTTCAATGACCTCTCAAACAGGTGCAACCATGTCAAAGAGTCCGTGGATATTCTAAAGTATATTCTGGAAAAAAATAATGCTCCAAGTACCAGCTCAACAAATGCAAGAAATAGAGATGATGAAGCCAACCCTGAAGAATCCACAGCACGTCAAATCCACCACATAAGCATTGATTAAGCATGAATTGCAAATATTGTCTTTTGTTATTTCAGTTTGTTCGAGTCTATACTAGCTCAGTTTTTCATACAGTTAAGAATGACGGAAGCAAAAGGGATTTGTTCTCAATGTCGTCCTCCCCTGCTCTGCTTCTCATCTACACTGCCTTGTAACAATGGAGCTTAGTCCCCGCATCTTTTTTGAATATAAACAGCAGCCGACTTTGTAAAAAAAAAAAGCTTCAACTCTACGCATGTTATCTTGATGATCATTCCAGTAAATTGTAAATAAACTCATCCTAATTGAATTTTAACTCATGAGCTCACACTCATACTAAGAGAGACAAATTGAGGTCTTCACTAGCTAAGGCACAAGCCAGAAGACCTTCACTTGCTACATTTTCAACAAGAATGAACATCAAAATCTTGAATTTTCTGATGAGATATACAAACTTGGACTTGGTATGTTTCTTTTTGTCTACCATCCAACTCGGCACTAAAATTTCCAATCTCAACTTCTCTAATAGCTTGTGCAGATGAATTTGTAACCCTTTCCACGGGGTCAGCTTCAGAGACATTATCACTAGAGGAAAATTTGTTGTAAATACTGAGAAGGGGAGGTGAATCAGTGTTTCATAAATTTCAACAATTTAAAGATCACAGAGCATTTAACCAATAACATCACATCAAGGAATACACAAAAATATATGAACAATTTATTTATATTACAAGGGAAGCTACAACTTCTGGTTTACCAGCTACAACTAGAAGGGCTACAACCCCAAGTTATTTACCAGCCACTACCAGAAGGAGCTACAACCCCCGGTTTACTAGCATCCATTGGAAGGAAGTGACAACCTCCTTAAGGAAGCTACAACTTCCTTGCCTACGACCACCTTGCCACCCTTAACAATAAAATATTGAACAATAATATTGGGCTCCCGTACCAAGGACAATGACCCAATAACAACAATACTCAACAATTTCAATAATCAAACAATCTAGTCACTGTCCTACCAAAGATGTCCTTCTACCTAAATCATTTTTTGCAATTACAGGATGGCCTCATCTTCTACACCGCTTAATACTCACAGGGATTGAATGCACTCACTCAAGACCCCACAGGGGCAGCTTTGATTTGGTTTCCATCAACTTCAGGCGAAGACAAATCACCATATACCACAATTATATAGGGTCTTCCAACTGTGCCACCTACAAGAGTCAAAGACTAAGATACACCTCATTTTTTTATGCCCCCTACATTATGAGATTAGAGGACAACATTTTTGCCTATATAGAGAATCTAGAGGTTCCTTCTCTACCTTCTTCAAATATCCTAACCAAAGATTCCTAGCCCTCTTCACAAGGAGATATTTAGCCACAGATCTCAAATTCTACATGCCCTGCCTCACTCGGAGATGATTTGGATGATAACGTCATACTTTCACATCGATATAGTTGATCAGAGCAACAAGCGACAAGTTGAGTTCCAAGGTATTTCAGATAGTAGAGCAATGAGACCTCGGGTCTCCCCTCAACCCCCCTCCATTGGGAGTCCAACTGATACCCTCGAGATCATTGTGGAGGTGTCGAGCAGCACATCAGTTCACTGACACCCAACGCGTTGAGTGTTTAGTACCAGACGGTTCCTAAACAGAGCCCATCCCCCCCCCCACCCCAATGGTTTCCAGCCCAGCCTCAACAAAGCAACCAGAGACTTATCCAAAGCTTCTTTCCTGTGGCCTTACATGTTAAGAGTATCCCTCACCCCTACATCATGTTGAATTTTCTATGCAACAGAGCAATAGATATAATTTTCCACCGGTAACTACTTCCTAATGATTATCAACCAATATGTATGCCATTACTATCATTGAATAATTATACTTCAGAAAATATCACCAGTAAATATAGTGGAAACAGTAAAGGTCACAGAAGGACAGCCATGCACAATAGAGACAATATTTTACCATGGGAAACTCAACCTTGGGAGAAAACCCAGTAACTTTTATTTAGGAGAAATTATTGTTCAGCAAGGTTAACAAATCAGCGATTTGTCTAGAAATTTGTGCCAATAATACAAGTTCAAATGCCAGTCAAAATTGGTCAAACAGAAACAATTCAACGACAGTCAAATAGTCAAACTTCAGCCTACTATCAACTCAGTCAAATCTGTATTGCAGTCAACCCTTCGACTTGGTCAACGATCAAACAGATCAACTCGGTCAACTTCAATCAAACTCGATCAAACAGATACTCTTTCTCCACACGTGCGATTGTCCAAGAATGCTAATGAGAGAGAAGAAACTTGCTCTTCGTTGGTGGTGAAAATGAGGTACCACATATTCTATTTATACTTGTCGAATTTGGGTGAAATAACCAAGGGACATACCCTTTCATTGGTTGGGCCATCTTGACTTCCTAGGCCAACATGTCACTCCAAAAGTAAATTTTATTTTAATTTTTCTAGGCCAACTTGGAGACCCCTTTTGCCATGCTGGAACACCTTCCAATACTACAAAAAATCATCAATTCCTCTTAGTGAGGGAGGTATTCTCCTTAGTTGTAAACAGATTCCCCCTTAGCTGAAATTTCTCCTTCCTCAAGAAAAGTTCATGAGCTTGCTATGTTGATGTAGTGCCCTCTCACATGCACGTCTATAGATATAGATCACTCCATCTTGGAGCAGGCAATGTGAGTAACCTAGGATATTTACCCCTGGCCAAATTAGCATGGTTTCTCAAGTAAATGTATCCAACTCCCCTAATCAAATCAGCATGGCTTCTCAAGTGACGGTCTGCCCTTGGGCCATTCGCCCTTAGCTAAGTCAACATGGCCCAACCAAATCAGCATGGCTACTCAGGTGAGTGTATCCATCTCCCATGGTCAAATCAACATGGCTTCTCAAGAGATGGTTTGCTCGATCCTGCAAAGACATCAACACTCCCTCTAGACGAGGGAGACATTTTGCATCATGCCAAGCTTGTCTCTAAAGTATACAAACTTTGCTCTAGACAGAGGCCTGGTGAGAATGTTTGCAATCTACTCATCTATGGATATGTACTGGAACTTCACTCCTCCCTTCTGCACCATGTCTCAGATGAAGTGATATTTGATCTCAATATGCTTCGACTTGTCATGAAAACTGGATTCTCTGAAAGCTTGACACAGCTTTGATTATCACAAAATATCAAGGTCAACTCAAGCTCCTAATCAAACAGCCCTGCAAGTAGCTTCAAAAGCCACAATGCTTCCTGGCTTGCAGCACTAGTTGCAACATACTTTGCCTCTGTTGTAATGAGTGCAATAGAAGTATGCTTCCTGCTAAACAAGGATATCATAGTTGATCCCAAGTTGAAGTAGCAACCCAAGGTGCTCTTTCTGTCCTCTGCATTCCCAACCCAATTTGAATTTGTATATCCCTACAACCTTACTTCACCATCTGAGACATATCACAAACCATATCCAACTGTACCTCAACACATGCTTCATTGCAACCCAATGTACCTACCTCAACTCAACCAAACACTGGCTCAGGGTGTTCACTGCAAAGCAAATATCAAGCTTGATGTTAACCAAGTACATCAAGGATCCGATCAACTGCATGTACATTGTGGGATCCACCAAATTTGAATCTGAAGCAGAATCACTCAGCTTCTTCAAATTGGTCACGATAGGTGTAGCCACGGACTTGAAGTCCATCATACCGAATATTTAAACAATGTACTTCCCTTATCCGAGGAAGATATCATCAAATTTTTGCCACATCTCTAATCCCAAGAAATAGTGCATCAAGCCAAGATCCTTCATCTCAAACTCTGAGGCCAACTCCCTCTTACACCCAACGATGAGCCTCTCTACCCCGGTAAAGAACAAATTGTCCACATATAGCACCAAGATCAAAGGATCGCCATCAACAACCATGAAGTAAAGGTCAAGATCTGCCACACTCTTGGTGATGCCCAAGCTGATCAAGTATCCATCAATTCTAGAATACCACGCCTTGGGTACTTGCTTGAGTCCGTACAAAGCCTTCGTCAATCTACAAACATAGGACTCCTTCCCATGTGCCCTGAAGCCCTGAGGTTGCTCTATGTACACTTCCTCCTCAATTACACCATTGAGGAACGCAGTCCTTACATCCATTTGATGTATCTTCCAACCCATAAGACAAGCAAGAGAAACAATAGTCCTAATAGAAGTGTACCTGGCAACTAGAGCAAATGTCTCATCATAGTCCACCCCCTCTTTTTGGGAGAACCATCTCGCCACGAACCTCGATTTGTACTTTTCAATGTTGCCATCTGCTGCATGCTTAATCTTATAGACAACTTGGAAGTCACCATTGACTTCCCCTCTAGTCTCGAAACTATCTCCCACGCATCATTCTTTATGATGGACTGATACTCCTCCATCATGGCATCCTTCCAAACTTGTTGGCATGTTGCCTCCTCATAACTAGAAGGCTCAGAATCAATGATGTTGCTCATCAATGTTGTATAGCTCGAGAACCCCTATGGTAGTTTACTCTCCTTTAAAGTACTTATGGGAGCTACATGCCCTTCTACATCCTACAAAGTGCTAGCAACATTTCTTGGTAGATCCACAGGTTTTGTTAGCTTTGCTGACTCCTAATATCTGAAGGATGAACATCTGGAATAGATGGACCTATGCTTGCATCCTTCAGAGCCCCCGTCTCCATATGAGACTCACAGGAGTTGATACTGTCATATGCCATAGCTTGGGCTAGTCATTTTTAATAATTTATAGTCCTCCCTCTCAAACACCAATTACTCCTAAGTCTATGCCCAAGCCATTAGGCCATACAAGAACCTGACCATCTACAAATGTAACTTTATAACCTTTATCCTCCACTATTGAGATAGAGAGCAAGTTCTTCTTCGATCCTGTTACAAACAATACATCTCTCATGTGTAGTAAATCTTTGGTCCCTCGCTAAAGCAAAGTTGATCCAATTCCTTCCACTGCATACTCGACATTATCTCCAACTTCCACCTACCACTCTAAATCCTCCTCCATCAAATCAGTAGGAGAATTGTGAAAACCTGTCATCTACCTATAAGCACCATTGTCTACTAGCCAAACATCACTATCATTGGTAATGGTACCTAAAAGAGCAGAGGAAAGAAAAATTCCGTTAACTTTTTCTGAGATGGATGGTCATCATTATCATCATCAACATCGGTTGTTGATGCATGCTGCTTTCCCTTGCTTTTTCTCTTAGGACACCGGGATGCATAGTGTCCAAAATATGGAAATTGAAGCACTTGATCTTTGACATATCCATCTTCTGTTGATTTGGAACTTGAGGGGATCTTCTACCTCTATTCTTCTTATTAAACTTCCCAAAATTTCTTTTTCCTTTTCCTTTCCTTGCATGAGCTACAAGAGCTTGAGCTTCTTCGTCCTTTGGATTCAAGTTGTTCTTAGACAATATTTTAGCCTCCTCTTGGACACAATTAGTCCATAGCTTATCAAACTTGAGCAGATTTTCTCGTGCGCAAATTCCTTGAACAAATGGATCCCATGGGGAGGGGAATCCAATGAGAGTCACTGTAACATGTTTTGTATCATCAATAGAATCTCCAATGGCTCTAAGCTCATCTCTCAAGTGAGAGACTCTCATACGAAATAACAAAATCTGATCTAGACATCGTGACACTACGGATTTGATGCCTCAAGGTTAGTTTCCTGCTAGTGTTGCTACTCTCGTGCAATCCCACTAAAGCATCATATACTTCTTTGGCAGTCTTCAAACAAGCAACATGAGAAATCAAGTGATCCTTTATGGAATCTATCAAGATTCTCTTAGCTTTGTCTTCATCCTTCTTATACTTGGCTTTCTCCTCAACTCCCTCTGGTTCTAGAATAACTTTCTGCACATGTCCTGAAGCTCATTTTCTTCCAAGATCAGAAGTATCTTGGTCTTCAAAGATCTGAAATTGGTGGCACCATCCAACCTATCTAAAACTTGGTGCCATTTTGACAAGAGCTCCAAAACCAATCAAGTTGTTGAATCTTGTCTCTTAGGCTGACTTCAATGGTTGATCTTTCAACAAAGCTCTTATACCATGTTGAATTTTCTATCCAAGAGTGTAGTAGATATAATTTTTTGTCGAGTAATTACTTCTTAATGATTTTCAACTAGTTTTTATGCCACTGCTATAATTGAATAATTACACTTCAGAACATCTCAACAATCAATAGAGCAGATACAATAAAGATCACAAAAGGGCAACCACACACAATAGAGACTATAATTTTACCTTGGGAGAAAACCAAGCAACTTTTCTTTAGGAGAAATTATTCTTCAGCAATATTTACAAATCAGCAATTTGTCTACAAATTTGTGCCAATAATCCAAGTCCAAATACTAGACAAAGCTAGTCAACTAGCAACAAGTCAATGTTGGTCAAACTAGCCAAAAATACACATAAGTCAATGATGGTCAAACAATCTAACTTTGACTTGCTGTCAAGCTCTACCCTGCGATCAACTTGGTCAAATTCATACTGCGGTCAACCCTTTTTGCCTAGTCAAGGTCAAACAGATCAACCAGGTCAACTTCATTCAAACTCAATCAAACAGATACTCTTTCTCCACACGTGCAGTTGTCCAAGAATGCTAATGAGAGAGAAGAAACTTGCTCTTTGTTGGTGCTGAAAAATGAGGTATAACATCTTCTATTTATACTTGCCAAATTGGGTTAAAATAACCAAGGGACACGCCCTTTCATTGGTTGAACTGACATGTCACTCCAAAAATAAATTTTATTTTAATTTTTCTAGGCCGACTTGGAGACCCTTTGCCATGTGGCAATACCTCCCAATGCTACAAAAAATCAACACATCCCCCCTGATCATACATCCAAACTCCTCATTGGATCTAGGGGACTCTAATAGCGAGTCGGCACCATAGTCACCCCCCTCACTGTGGGCTATCAGAGTCGAGTATTCTTGACATCATTGGCCTCCATGTTAGTTTCTGTAGCATCGAATATGTTCTAGTCACAAAACTTGGTGGAGAGACTAGAATACATGAGATCTCCATAACCCAGAAATCGTTTCTGGAAATTCCACCTAGAGATGGATTAATTAGATTATTAATCTATTTTTTTAATGTTTCCTAACTCTAAACTGGTTAATTAATCAGAATTAATTAAGTCAAGGTGAGAATTCTCTATAAATACACACAGACCAATCCAGAAATGATCTGAGCCATTAATTAAGATTTAATCTTGGTTGTTGGAGTCCCAACAAGAAGATATAAGAAGGGATCGATGTGGTGATGGAGATGAGACACTTGAGCAGTAGTTCATTGTGCAGATCGGCTAACAGCAGTAGAGTTTGAGCCAAAGAGGGACGCAGTGTCAGTGAGGAGCATGGACAGTGATCCAGAGGAATATTTCTAGATCTGACGAGGCAGCAACAAGAGGTTGAGTTATTCCCAGTGCAGGAACGCAAGAACAGGAACGCGCGAGTGCAAGAACGCGCAAGTGGAGGAATGTGCAAGTGCAGGAACATGCAAGTGCAGGGACGCGCGAGTGTAGGAATGCAAGTGTAGAAATGCGCGAGCGAAGGCAGCACGAATGCCAGGTTGCTTAGGGAATATCTTTGCCAAATTTTCCAGTTGTGGATTGCCAGTTTTCTGCATCTAGATTGTATTCAGAATTTCATAGCTGCATAATAATAAAAACTCTCACTGGTGTACTAGTTTTCCCACATTGGGTTTTGTTGAGAAATCAATGCTAGTAGTAATTAGGGTTTGATTTATCTTCTTGATAATTACTTGTGAATTATGTTGGCTTCTTTTACTTCTTTATTATATTATGTTTCATAAAGCGATTACCAATTTATGTGTATATGAAGATCACAAGAACAAGAGACACAAGATGTAGGCGAACAGCCAAGGCAAAACCCCTATAAGGGGAAAACCCAGTCAGAACTCTTCCTTCAATAGATTCAAAGACAAGATGAGATAGTCCAAGACTCTTTGACCTAGACACAGGCTTCCCCCAATCACCAAGTCAGCCCTTTCTTCTTCTCCAAGTGATAGTATTCTAGTAGCAACTTCGGCCTAGAGTTTCGACCTTGCAATAGCAGAATTTCAGCCTTCCCAATAGCAAAACTTCAACCTGCAGTAGAATTCAAAATTTCAGCCCCAGCAATAGCCTAGTAACTTCACACGTGTGAGAGAAAAATAGCCCAAAACTTCGATTTTGTCTTCTCCTGCAATCTTCTTCCTTCTCTAGCAACTTCGCACATTTTTTGCCTCTCTTTCAGGTGTATCGAACTTGTTGAGAGAGTGATTCAAATGGATCAAACTGCTTCTATATATATAGCCTCTTTTGTGGGTCGAATTGCCCTAATGCAGGCTAACTTCATCAGGATAGGGCCAACTTGGTGTGGAGGTGTCAAATGACCTATTTGACTCAAAAATAATTCTTTTTTCAAGATACGAAAGCCCAAGAAGGGTCTAATAAAATTGGCAATGACATTCTATTAACTCAATATAAAACCTAGAAGCCTACAATGGACGCTCTGATCTAAAAAATGATGACCCAAGCATGAAATCCATGCTTTAATAAGTCATTTTAATTAATATTAAAGTTAATTTTGACAAATAAATTACATTATACAATTATGAAGACCGAACCTAATTACATTCTGCAATAGGTTTTTTCGGGGACATTTGTCCAAAAATAACTGTGTAAAATTTATGTGTGTATATGTGTGCTAGATTTTCTCTATTTCCAGTGCTATTTTCTTCTACAGTTTATTTGTGAAAATCGGAGTGTGAATTATTTGATATTTGTCATAGCAGACAGCAAATAAATTGTTAAATAAATTAACAATTAAAAAATTAATTTCCAGTTGCTGTGATAGATGAAATTTTCACATGGTATCAGAGCGTGAGTGATCAACTAGGAAGCTCAGAAGCGGAAAAGGGTCGTTGTTCAGAGGAAGCAGCAGCCAATATTCTCAGAGGCTACACAGTACCTAGTTTGGCAATTCGAATTGTTGGGGCAAGGGCTTGATTTTCAGTTGTAGGTTGGCAGAAAAGTTGATTTGCCCGAGATAGTGATTCCAGCATTTAGAGTGAGTAGCAGCAGCTCATATTTTCACTGAGCAAATTTCTTGGTAGGACGCAAACGGTTTTGCAGCAAGTTGCAGTTGCAGAGTCATCGTCGAGTGGAAGAGAAAAGCACACACAATAGAGGGAAAACTTCTCTCAGGGAACTTCGAGTTTCAGAAGTTCGATTTTCCATTGCAGATTAGCAGTAGCAGCTAGCAGGTCTGCGCATTCCAGAAGGGAGTGTGAGGAGCAGAGCAACAGTTGAGCAAGAGGGAAGAGGGATATTTGCAGCAACAGTCTCCAGTTTTTTAGTTTCGCGGGATTTTGCAGCCATGCAGAAAGGCCGCACGAGTTAGCTAGAATGCAAATATGGGCAGGAGATTGACTTCCAATTGCCAATGATAAGTGTTGGAGGAAGTATGAGTTATCTAGTGAGAGTTGCAAAGCGAAGGGTCCCAGCCAAGGACTAAGCTTCAAAGGAGATAGTTTGGCACTAGATCCAGGAGGAGTATGAAACTCCAGTGTGCCAGATGGGCAAGGTCCAACGCAGTTGCAACAAGGAGACTAGCGAGATCAATTCCAGATTGTTGCTACGAGGCCATCACCTTTGCTACATAGCCCACAGTATCATAGTAGCAGGTTCATTGTTAGCAAATGCAATTTTTCATTAGACAGTTGCAAATCTAGTTGGAGTTAGTACCCGGGAGACAATCGTAGAACTAGATACAGTGACACAGGCAGTGCGAATTGCCCAATTGCAGTATGCAGGTGCAGTTCCAACTAGAAAATTCCCAGCACAAAGCTACACAGTCCATTTTCCAATACAGGAGGACAATGCGAGTTGCCAGGAAGGAGCAGATAGATTTCCCATAGGGAGATCGAGACTCGGAGGGAGTCTAACTTCAGAGGGGGCATCCCTATGGGAGCTAATGCTTCAAGATTTGGGGAGATCAAATTCACTATTGCAGTAGTTGCAACAACAATGCAGAAATAGAAATAGAGCAATAGCAGCAGCAATATGAGTAGATCAGAGTTCACATTCGCAGAGTTTGGGCAGGACCCTTGAGGTGTCCTCCTCGTGGATCATTACCTTGCTACAAGGGCCCACAGTATTCAGTAGTTGGATGGATCAATGTCAATGATGCAGTCAAATCCGGAGTGATAGTTGCCGACTAGTAGCAATCAGGGACTGAGGAGCACAGTGCAGTGTTGACAGCAGAGCAGGAGGCTCAATATAGAGTTAGGAACAGTGCAAATTCCCAATGGACAGTGCAGACACTGGTAGCAGTCAGGACTCAGGAGACAAATGCATCATACTGAACACAGTTCATTTAGTATTTCGGATGCTTCTCAGTTGCAGTAGTTGCAGTTGCAACAGCAACAGATGAGAGGTAGTTGCAGTGCAGAAGCAGAGTTGACAACAGTATGGTAGTGTCAGCAATAGCACAGACGCAGCATCAGAGTTGTGTGGTGGTTGGTGGGCAGTATGGTCAGACATCAGTAGCGTGACAACAGATGGTACAGAGACAGGGTGTTGTGGCAAGATGTGCAGCACTAGAAAACAATCCTCGCTAAGAGGGAGTGTCAGTTTTTGTCGCATCGGATGTGTTCTAGTCACGAAACTTGGTGGAGAGGCTAGAATACATGAGATCTCCTTAATCCATAATCATTTCTGGAAATTCCACCTAGAGATGGCTTAATTAGATTATTAACCTATTTTTTAATGTTTCCTAAGTCTAAACTTAGGAGAACTAGTTAATTAATCAGAATTAATTAAGTCAAGGCGAGAATTCTCTAAAAACTCACACGAATCAATCTAGAAATTATCTGAGCCATCAATTAAAATTTAATCTTGGTCACTGGAGTCCCAACAGGGAAGGAATTGATGTGGTGATGGAGATGAGACACTTGAGCAGCAATTCCTTGTCCAGATCGAGCTAACGACAATAGAGTTTGAGGCAGAGAGGGACGCAATGTCAGTGAGGGGCAGGGACAGTGATCCAAAGGAAGATTTCCAGATCCGGAGAGACAGCAGCAAGAGGCTGAGTTATTCCCAATGTAGGAACGTGCAAGTGCAAGAACACACTAGTGTAGGAACGCGCGAGTGCAGGAACGCGCAAGTGCAGGCAGCACGAGTGCAAGCAGTGCGAGTCAAGGTTGCTTAGGGAATATCTTTGCCAGATTTTCTTGATGTGGATTGCCAGTTTTCAACATCCAGATTATACTCAAAATTTCATTGTTACATAATAATAAAAAACATCATTGTTGCACTGGTTTTCCCACATTAGGTTTTTTCGGGGACATTTGTCCAAAAATAACTGTGTAAAATTTATGTGTGCGCTAGATTTTCTCAATTTCCAACACTATTTTCTTCCGCAATTTATTTGTGAAAATCATAGTGTGAATTATTTGATATCCGTTGTAGCGGACAGTAGATAAATTGTTAAATAAATTAACAATTAGAAAAATAATTTCCAGTTGTTGTGATAGATGAAATTTTCACACTCCAACCCTGGACTTATTCACTTAGCCTTCTACATGATCCGATTCTATACATGTTTATGAGGTTATCCTATTATTGTATCATTTTTTTACTTCATTTTATGTTAGATTTAGCTTTGGCATTTTCTAGGAGTTGCGTTTGCACTCCCACATTGTACTCATATTGGTCGTATCCTTCAATCCCATTGACCTATTTATGGTCACTCTTTGGACATTAATAAAATTATCTTATCTTATCTTTTCTTATCTAAGCAATGTCCCAATGATCAATGTTATTTCTTTTTTTTTAGTTGTGGCCATTCAAATGATACGTTAAAGTGATGAAAGCTCCAAGCCACATGATACAATTTGAGCGGAACCTTACTAGATCACCCACTATCACCTTGATGACCTACTTTGCCTCTTTAGGTCGATGCTCCTCCAACTTTAAGGGGGGCTCCCCTAAAGCTCATTGGGGCATAAACAATATAGAACAAGAGAGTAACCACAATTAATGAATTTGGTTTTTAATGGATAAAAGGAGGGGTCTCAGAGGGATGTAAAGACCAATGCCAACATTCAAGGGCGATGGAGTTAAGAGAATGTTACTGTTGTAACTTATTTTTACCCTTGGAATTGTTTTACAAATTTCTTTTCATTGCAAGGAAATAGAAAAAATAAAAATAAGAAAAGAAATCAAAAAGAAAAAAGAGAAAAAAAGAAATAAAATAAAGAAATAAAAAAAAAAAGAGAAAAAAAATATTATTATGTTTGAGAATAAGCGTGCAAATTTAAATGTCGCTAATTGTATTATTTTTATTCAGCAATTATATTTTTTTAAATAAAATATTGAAAATAACCTTTTGATTTGATTGTCGTCGAAGACATAATCTATACGCAGCTCCCAATAGTCACGACGCCACGCACCTAGATCGACGGCGGCAAATGAATTGCGAGACACCCCACACTCCCAACAGTTAATGGAGGGGGGGTTTGTCCGCAAGCGGTTTCTCCAATCCCTTCACGAAAAACCATATACTGCCACTACCCCCCTGCAAATTGCTTATCCTCCTCCGCTATTATTTCCGCCATTTCTACCCTCTGCCAACCTTCCGCCATTTCTAGTCGCAGCCATCTCTCCCGCCAAACTACCCAGGCAATCGTTGTCGCATTAATTACTCCCGCCAACATTCAAAACATTTAATCCTCTGTGCCTATAGCAGTTAATTCAGCAAAAAACCGTTATGAACAAAATAATAAAGCCATTACCCTTTAAACCGAATTATTTTACCTTCATCCTGCAACCAAAGCTCTCAAAACATGATCCGAGCAAATTCTAGCAACCAACAGCTATCAATCACCACCACTCTCGGGTAAATTCTTAATCGTTCTCAGTGTTTTGATTATTACCAAAATGGCCACCCATAAAGGAAAATCCAAAGTATTTGTAAAGAATCCCTTGCTACCTCTTGTGATTAATTTAGATGAATTACCTCTCATTGATACCCATTTTAAGGTTACTGAAACCAACTATGAATTCGATTTGTATGAACTTCACAATTGGGCATTCCAAAAGTATGAGGACGCCAGCCACAAATTCTCCTTCTGGGATTCCTTGCTTCCTTAGTTGTGTTTCCCTCAAACACACCATTTCCCAGAGTTCGTCACCTTGTGTGAAGCCCGATACCTCCTAAGTCAGAGAGCTATAGTTGCTCAAAATAATGAGACTCTTTTCTCCATAACCTCTAAATCGATTTGTCAAGCCTTGCAATTAAAACCTTAGGACTCCCTTTACCCTTTTTCTACTGATGCTCTTATGGAGATTTACCAGGAGTTTTCTTTCTCACAGAGAACTCATATTTTTGAGTCATTCCTACTAGAGAATTCTGAATTACCTAGGACAAACCCACCTTATCCCTCTGCAATGTTTCATGAGATGTCTAGGCAGGTACTTTCCATGGTTTCTTGTCTGTTAGGATATCCAAATGATCAGTGGGTAGATGAGGTTATGTTAGGGTTCTTATCAGTGTTTTCATCCAGCAAGAAACCCTCAAATATGTTTAATTACAATCAATTTTTGTCATATGTAATTCATGATCAGTTCCTAAAGTTCAGTGTTGAAGGGTCATTCAAGCACTAGCCAATTTTGGTTTATTTGTTTTTGTATCATCAATCAGAAAAGTTCAAGTTTCCTCTACAGAGATTGGATGTTGAAGGAATGCCACAGTGAGTAATTCATTGGATCTCATTAGTGAGGAAAATTTTTGAGGATTTCTCTCTTAGTGACTTTGTCAACCAATTCCAGCATACGGCAATTTGTTTCTTAAGCAATGATGCAGTTCCCAAGATTTCTATAGAGATTAAAAGGATTCTACACCTAAGTGAGCAATCTAAAGTTGGAGACTAGTATCTATACCAATACTTTTCAGAAATTAGAATCTATGGTTCTGAGTTGCCACCTTACAAACTACCAATTTTCCTCCCCATGAGGATTTTTGCATTAGAATATATCAGACAAATGATGAATATGGATGATACTCATTTTGTTTCCAGGAAGCAGAAAGCTCACTTTAATCTGAAGGCACGGGTTGGCCCATTCATAGTCAATACCAGAGCTGCAAAAAAGGAGGTTAATGATGTGTTAAAACAAATGAAATTTAAATTAAGTTTCCGTTGGTCATATGACCCATTGGGAGTAATATCATCCATGAGAGTTGAACAGAAATCTGCACCATATGTGCACATTGCAAAGTTGAAAATTGAACAGTATGCTAACTTAGAGGAATGGAAAGAGAACACATTGCAGTAGGTTGAAGAGCAAGTTTCCAATCAGACAGCATTGGAAACTCCTCAATTGAAGGAAAACGAATTGAAAACGCTAAGAAAAAAGATATCTCAAGCAGGTTCAAAGTTCCAGAAAGTGGCATTCAAAGTGTTTAAGAGAAGAAAGTCCATCAATGTTGAAGAAGAGTCATCAGAAGTCCAAACTTCTGAAGAGCCTACCACAATCACACTTTCAGGAGAGCCTGTATTCTCATTACAGCAAATAGAAGAAACCATCATAGATTCTCCTTCTTCTCCTTCTTCTTCAGGACAACAAAGTATTTTTGCAAAATTCATAGAGATGAAAAAGAAAAATGAGGCATTGAAGACTTCAACATATGTAGAGTTCTGGAAGAAATCTTCCACAACTCAGACCAGGTTGCTATTTGCCTTAGATAGTAAAAAGGGACAGTTCCAGCTAGCATTTCTGGAACCAAAGGTCCCTATCCCTAGAAGTGTTGATGATTATAAAACTTTTGTATTTTAATTTGATACTAAACAAATACATCCTACAGATCAAATTGATCTCCACAAACAAGCAGGGGAAATGATCTCTACATCATCAACAAGTTCTGTCATGGCAGCATCCAAACTACAGGCATCATTAAACAACATCCACTCCCAACTAAAGCTAAGAAAAGATGTCTTCTCTAGCGTGTTGATGATTATAAAACTTTTGTATTTTACTTTGATACTAAACAAATACATCCTACAGATCAAATTGATCTCCACAAACAAGCAGGAGAAATGACCTATACATCATTAACAAGTTCTGCCATAACCGCATCCAAACTATAGGCATCATTAAACAACATCCACTCCCAACTAAAGCTAAGAAAAGATGTCTTCTCTAGCTAAAGATACCAAGATTAAGGGGTTAGAAGATCTAGTTATAAAGTTAGGATTGAACCCTAAAGATGTAAAAGCAGCTGAAGAAATAATAAAAAAGAAGAAATGCAGGCATTCAAGAACTAAGGAAACAACTGAAGTTACCAACGATTGAACACCCTCAAGCACGGAAGTGGGACAGCTGGAAAAGGAAAAGGAAAACATGTTTCGTATGATTGTGGAACAGAATGTGCAGATCCAGAAAATGGAGGCAAAGATGGAGAAATTAATCAAGGAAAGAGAACTTCAAATTAGCACTAGAGTAGGGACATCTACAGCAAAAGCAATATCAACAGCAAAAACAAAGTCTACCAGTGAGAAACCAGCACAACAATTGTTAAAGGCTATGAGAGACCTAGCATTAAAGGACATGGAGATTGAGAAGCTAAGAGCTCAATTAGAGAAGGCCCAAAGACAATAAAATAAAGGCTGACAATGCATACCTTGTTGAAGTACATAAAAGCTTCAGACCAACTAAACAGTTGGAAAATACATGAATGAGTCAGCCACTGCTCTAAAATTAACAGAAGCCAAGCAGAAAATCTGGGTAGATATCAATTCAAATTTTTCACAATTATGGATTCCAATAGAAATTATATTTGAACAAGAACAGCTTGCCAATAAAGCAAATGAAGCCATAACACAAATCAAAGAAGAATTGGAGCACAAGCCTGGAGAGGCTACCAGGATTATAAAATTCTTGAATTCCAAAACTAAAGAAGAGCTGGAAGAGTTAGGGATCAAGGACAAAACTGATACAGTCTTCACAGTCAGGAGAGTTCTGACAACTAAAAATCTCATGTTACAGTTGGAGAATAAGTGCCAAAGTCTGAAAGCTCTGATAAATAAATTTTACAAAAATTCTCTATTTTGCTTAGTAGAGGTCTTCCTTCATTGACAGATCTGAATAATCACCTAATTTCACAAGAAAGTTACGAGGAGAGATTATACAAGACAGCAAAGGATAATTCCAAATTTGCTAAGGTGAAAGGAATGATTAGTGGTAAAGCTTTCTTAGAAGGTTTGCAAGATGATTTATTCATTGAACGTGAAATTCACCTCTTTCTAACTAAACCTACATTTGAGAAATATATTGAAATGGATGAAACTTACAGAAAAGTCATTAATTTTTTGTGCCCCAATGAAGAGAAATGGGATAAATTCCTTGAGCTTATCGAATAGGAAAGGTGAATTTCTCAGAAACAATTGTAGTGGAAAAGGGAGCAGAATTCAGGATTTCAGCAACCAAAGGAAGGGAAACGATCTATACATCATTAACAAGTTCCGTCTTGGCAGCATCCAAACTACAGGCATCATTAAACAACATCCACTCCCAACTAAAGCTAAGAAAAAATGTCTTCTCTAGCTAAAGATACCAAGATAAGGGGTTAGAAGATCTGGTTATAAAGTTAGGATTGAATCTTAAAGATGTAAAAGCAGCTGAAGAAATAATAAAACGAAGAAATGCAGACATTCAAGACCTAAGGAAACAACTGAAGTTACCAACGACTAAACAACCTCAAGCACAGATGTGGGACAGCTAGAAAAGGAAAAGGAAAACATGTTTCGTATGATTGTGGAACAGAATGTGCAGATCCAGAAAATGTAGGTAGAGATGGAGAAATTAATCATGGAAAGAGAACTTCAAATCAGCACTAGAGTAGGGACATCTACAGCAGCGGCAATATCAACAGCAAAAACAAAGTCTACCAGTGAGAAAACAGCACAACAATTGTTCAAGGCTATGGGAGACCTATCATTAAAGGACATGGAGATTGAGAAGCTAAGAGCTCAATTAGAGAAGGCCCAAAGACAATAAAATAAATGCTGACAATGCATATCTTGTTGAAGTACAGAAAAGCTTCAGACTAACTAAACAGCTGGAAAAATACATGAATGAGTCAACCACTGCTCCAAAATTAACAGAAGCCAAGCAGAAAATCTGGGTAGATATCAATTCAACTTTTTCACAATTATGGACTCCAATAGAAATTATATTTGAACAAGAGCAGCTTGTTAATAAAGCAAATGAAGCCATAGCACAAATCAAAGAAGAATTGGAGCACAAGCATGGAGAGGCTACCAGGATTATAAAATTCTTGAATTCCAAAACTAAAGAAGAGCTGGAAGAGTTAGGGATCAAGGACAGAACTGATATAGTCTTCACGGTCAAGAGAGTTCTGACAAACAAAAATCTCATGTTACAGTTGGAGAATAAGTGCCAAAGTCTGAAAGCTCAGATAAATAAATTTTACAAAAATTCTCTATTTTGCTTAGTAGAGGTCTTCCTTCTTTGACAGATCTGAATAATCACCTAATTTCACAAGAAAGTTACCAGGAGAGATTATACAAGATAGAAAAGGATAATTCCAAATTTGCTAAGGTGAAAGGAATGATTAGTAGTAAAGCTTTCTTAGAAGGTCTGCAAGATGATTTATTCATTGAACGTGAAATTCACCTCTTTCTAACTAAACCTACATTTGAGAAATATATTGAAATGGATTAAACTTACAGAAAAGTCATTAAGTTTTTGTGCCCCAATGAAGAGGAATTGGAAAATTCCTTGAGCTTATCGAATAGGAAAGGTGAATTTCTCAGAGGCAGTTGCAATGAAAAAGGAAGCAATATGCAGGATTTCAGCAACCAGTTGCAGTGAAAGGAGCAGAAAACAAGATAACAGGAGCATAAAGCGCAGAATTCAATTTGAGGCAGCAGTCATCAAACAGCACCCTCAAATAGTGTGTTGATTAGTCAAAATCGGTTCAGAAAGTCTATTTTTATGTTCTACTTTTGTAAAAATCCAAATCAGTTTGGACAATATTGTATTTTGTAAAAGAATTATATTAGATTTAGATATTTTGAATTACACGCTATAAGTATTTTGTAATTTGAAGTAAGAAGGGTTGAACCCTTGTGATGATCCAGTGACACTATTGTACTATTCTGAAAATTTTCTGAAGATAATCAAAGGATTCTGACTTCACTCTTAACAGCTTCTGTGTTCATGTGAGTCTTTCTGGTTTATTCATTTATGTTTTTCATCATATATTCAAAGTACCATAGGAGTTAGAGTAAAGGCTAAGTTAAATATTAACTTCCCTGAAAGTTCGTTGCAAAGTTATCATCTTTTTGGAGATTAACTAATTGAACAGTCTGTTTAAATTAGTTCCTCTGCATCTTTAAATTGTTGCCTTCTATCATCTCTTGAATATATATTGTTTGGTTGTAGAATTCTTTTGCATGCATCAACTGTATTTGATTAATTAAGTGTTCAATGTGAATGTTTGATTATCACATATCTTCTCATTTTCCACTTTCAAAATCAATTAAAAAAATTTATGCTGTTATGAACAAAAATTAGCCCTTCGAACTTCTCAAATATATTTGGATTTTACAAGTGTTAAAGGTTTAATGCATTGGTCATCCAACTCAATTAACACCCTTACTTAGATGCTTTGGCACAGTTCTCAGCCTAGAACTGTCTAAAAAGATACAACAGTTAGGATGAGAGGATATCAAGAAGAATGACCCTTCTTAGGTTGATTTCCTAGAACAATGGATCAGAGAGGAGAAATTAGTATCTCGAGAGATGGGTAACTTCTGGACCATTCAGGGTAAACTGCAAAGCCAAGAACCCACTAGAGAGGATTCCTCAATGGGATTTCCCCCAGCCCAAGGATCAACTATGGCATGAAATAAGCCAAGCATTTATGAAGGGAACCCCCTCTAGGGTTTTCCTAGCAAAGAGGCTCGATTATTACGTCATGCCAACAAAGGACAAGATGACGTCTAATGCTCTGATCTCTCCTTCCACATGATCATTGTCCTTCAATGGATCTATCACAATAAGCCTTGTGATGATCTTGAATTTCCCACAAATTAACCCTTAAAAAAACACTGCAAATAGAACCAGGAAAAGAAAGACTTATAAGTCAATACATGCATCACATAACAAACCCAAAAGACCAGTGGCAACAAGAAAATGTTTATTGAGCCCCTCGAGAGAGGAATACTCCCACTATCCAACCATGATTACAAATGAGGAAGTCCTTCCCTTACATAGAGGAGGTAAGAACTTCCTTTACAATATAATAGTTTCCAAGAAGCTTCCTAGACCTAGTCTATCTTCTAGAATTAAAAATGTATTGCATAGACATAAAATAAATAAAGGGTGGCTTGCCCACATGTACAATTATAGTAATGGATTCCCATCCACTAGAGGTGGATTAACCCTCAAGATAATAACCCAACATTCATCAAAAAGGTCCTGCTACTTGATTAAATAAAGCGATGGCTGGTCAAGTTCTTTATAGCCATCAAACCCTCGTAACGTCTAGTCAGGCTCAACTGTAAATTCATTCCTAGGAGTCATATGGGCACAGTGGAAAATCAAGCCAGGAGAAGCTGCCCGCGTCACTCCTCAACAATGATGACAGCTCTTGTGCGCTGTAATCAAAAACCGTTATGTGGAGCTCATGCAAAGCAATGTAATGAAGGACTCATTTGGACAGAGGTACAGGACGTGAGTAACTCCACAATATTGCAATGGGTTATGAGATCTTACAGCCAAAGCTCCACCAGCAAACAAATTAACACCGGGGGGTACTCTATGTCTGCAGCCTAGAGATTAAAGTCATTCATCAAAAAGGTGCTCGAGACTGTCCAAACAAAGTATGGTTATCCCCAACCATGGCATTTTCTTGACAGAACTTAACCGCATTTGCTCTAAGAGAATCATTCCATACTTCTGATTCCTTTGTGAGGTTATCAACACCAAATTCTTTCCAAGCATTGGCATTAGCCAACTTACAATCCTTGAAAATAGTATTGCAGCCGCTCCTGCAATTGCTGTATCCAAACTGGATAACTTGGCCAGGTTTTCCATTGGCAACTCAAGATAAGGGGTAAGAGCTCCAGACCTTGGTGAAAAAGGATAGGATGTGGAAATTACTGGTAGTGGACTCTGGACAGGCCAAAGGCCTCTTACTGCTGATACAAAAATCTCTTCTCAAATCCTGATTTTGTCTCTGTGAAATCTGGGTATCGCATTTTTGTTTTTCCATAGTCTTTCCCATGAAGTGCTGGTACTGGATACTGATAGTGACAAAGCAAGCAAATTAGAAAACTCAGTGAGTGATGGAGATATTAATGTCTCTCTTCATTCTATCCTGTCCATCTAAAAACAATTGTAAGTGAAGAAATTTTTATATGTACACCAGATAAAAGAGAGGTAACAGGTCATAATGATACAGACTTTCTCTCTTCGACAGGCTCTCAGCTGCTTTAAGATGGTTGGTTAATGTATTTAATTCTTTTAAATCCAAATGGTATGAAGATAGAGTACACTATTTTTTCTTCAGAAGCTTTGTGGTGACTAAGTACAAACCATCTAGCTACTTCTACAAGTACAAATATGTCACAGACAAACCAAGTTAGGTTATATGGATGGACAAGTGAGCCATAGGATCTGATATAGGTGTTTGAAGAATCCACAAAATAATCAGCTCTTCCTTTGAAGACCTCGCTGGCTTCATCTGTTAACATATCAGGATCCCTTCCAGTGAGGAGTATTCTAACGGAAGGCACAAATTTGTAGCGTACAATATACAGGTCTCTAAATCCTTTATCTTTTCTTAGTGTGGGGTACCAAACGGGATTAGATGGTCTTCATGATTTGCCTGCTTCTTCTTTGAGATTCCAGGGTAGTCAGTCGAAAAGTATATCACAATTACTAGGTAGGTTGTTACAAAGTGATTCATCTGTTCAAAGTCCTAGTAGACAACATTCTTAGATAAGTGTTCCCCAGTCAAGGGTAATTGGGTTCTTCTTATTTACAATTTGTGAATTATGTAAACAAAAATTGTCAGGAATCTGGAGGTATTTTCCTACAACCAGAGCTTAACTAACATCCAGGAAAGGTCAACATAAGAGTATTTGAGGATTCCTATGTCATAGCATTGGGTGGTAGAATGCACCCCTACCAAAGGACTTTTTCTCCAATGATTCAGTAACTCACAACCCCCTTTATAGTGTTTTAAATAAGCATCCAACAATAGCACACAAGGGTTTAATAAGTACCAACTTCCAAGAGTGCAGCAAGGATCAGAAAAGTTAAGAGACTTATGAAAGTGACTAAGCCTAGAACATTTAGGCTTTTCAATATATATAATGTAGCCTCTAATACCAAATCAACCAAAGCCTTTCAAATTGGTACTTTAAATGTACTGAATGTATGATGCTACACTAGTCACTTCACTGATTTCCCTTGGTAATTGCAACCAATTATATTTTACCACATGGACCTTTAAGCATTGCCATGTAGCAAGGGCAGTGTTTTTTCATCAAAGCCTGGTAGTCTCCTTTTTTTTCACAAAGCCAAAATATTATTAAGTCCCACTAAATCAAGCATTGGGTCAATGGGAGGCTTTGTACAATCTGTGAAACAGAAGGGATGAGATCTGCCTAGCTTGCAGCCCACGAAATATTCTAAATTCATTTGAAATCGACACTGGGTTAAAGGGATGAGTCGCGATCCCTTCTCAGTGTGACAGTTTTGTTTGTCACTCAGAAGATCATATCAACTTGTATCGACAAAGCTGATGGTTCCGAGACGAGAAGACATTCGAAACCGAAAAAGAGATCAAGCCTTTTTCATCGACAAGCTTTGAGGACAAGCTTTTTGAGGAGGAAGGCATTGTTATGAATAAATATATAGGAAATAATGTAAACTATAATAACCATAAATAATGATTAGTTAATTAGTAATTAGGTTGAAGAGTCATGTCTAAATGAGACATGACTCTCCATGAAGAGAGCGCCTGCATTCATCAGAGAGAGATACATGGAACAAAGATTTTTTTCTTTTCATTTTTTTCTTAGGCCTGCTAGTTGCCTCGAAGGAGGTTTTCACCTATGATCTTTTCCTTTTTTCTCTTTTTTTCTTTCCAACCCACTGACCACCTCAAGGATGTTTTCAATCAATGAGCCAATCTCAAGCGCCTCCAAGGAGGTTTTCACTTGAGATTTTATTTTTTCTCTTATTTTCTTTTCTTCTTTTTCCTTTTTTTTCTTTTATTCTTCTATCCTACTCTACTTGAAAGAAAGAAAATATCTTTCAAATATAGTAATACTTCCAGTGGATCCATGTGCATAAAAAGATGATAGATAAAATCATGTGTAGGCTCAAACCATATGCTTTGACATGTACTTGAATATGAGAGACCAACTGCTTAGACTTTGCTAATGCCAAACATTGTTGAAGAGAGTGATGCTCTTGTTATATAAGCAAGCCTCTCACTCTCATTGTATCATTCTTATTCACACATTTAATATATAGTATTTGTATCCTCATGGATATCATTATATTCCAAGTCTTCTAGAGTAATTAATCTGAAGAAGGAACATTGTTCGCTTCAAAAAAATCCCCCTGCCTTGGTGGACCCAAAACAATTTGAATTCCAATGAAACTTCATCTAAATCAAAGAGAAAAATACTTAGAATCCTTTTCAATGAAAAGGGTTCTTTGACTTACCCTATGAGATGCACATTGTTGCCTCCTAGGATTCTATGGAGTTACCACCTATCTTCTTAATCCTCTTATGCTAATGTCACCCATGCCACATGTCAAGGTTTGATCAATCCCTGCTCCTAAGTCATCAATACTAACATCATCAAGATGTCTAGCACTCTTTCAACTCGTTATGTGCCTTTCTAACTCTACCCTCCATTACACAAAGTAGAAATTCCTCTACAATCATCCTACACGCATGGCATTATGCTATCAGCCCATAATTTTATTGATATGGTAGTGCTATGTTGATGTTCATTGTTTTTAGCTCGGTAAAGTACTTCTGCATAGGCTTTGTTAAATTTCCCGAAACTCTGCAACTACATAGATGAATCACTGAAAACAAGGCTACTGAAAACTGAAACCAAATTTACTTTCACCAAGATACAAAGTTTCTTAAGAATCATTAAGCAACGGAAAAACACCAGAGATAAAAACACATGCACACAAAATTGACACACTTGTTTTACCCAGGAAACCCAAAAGGGAAAACATGTTTTCTTTGTTGTGGTATTTTATTGATTGTTCTTGAGCAATTGAATCTATTATAATTCACACTGCTTCTGTAGCCAACAATCTGTCTCTAAGAAATAGTCTCAACCTACCCTGAGAATCCCTGATCGCTACTCCACAATCCTTGCACACTTGGCCCATATTTCCTTGCGCACAAGCTCCTATTTCCTAGCACACAATTGCCCCTATTTCCTAGCGCACTTGTGGCTCCTAAATCTATGCGCACTTGCTCCTCAAGAATGTGCACTACACACACACAAAGAATGATCTCGATTATGCCTTTGTCCTTCTTTTTATAGATAGAATTTGAACCATGCAAAGAGGCCTAGTTCAATTAGCAATTCCCTCAAGTTTCCTCCAATTGTGATTGCGAGTTAACTGAGAACTCAAGTCATTCTCTCTCCAATCAACACTGAAGTTTTAACTCGTTCTCTTTCCAATCAACACTGAAGTCTTAACTTGTTCTAACTAAACTCTAACTGAACTTGGCACTGCCACCTTGTCGTATAGTCTAACTGAAGAAGACTCCACTTAACTGAAGCTCCAACACTACACATGAAAACTTGATGACCATTCTAGTAAACTGCAAATCAACTCATCGTAACTGAAGTTTATATCATGAACTCACACTCATGCTAGAGAAATACAAATTTGTGGTCTTCACTGGCTAAGGCACAAGCCAAAAGACCTTCCATCACTATATTTTCAACATGATTAAGTGTTTAGGCATGCAAGAAGTTGCATGAGATATCCTTAGAACACTTGCTCAAGTGTGAGCAAGTTGCTAATGTAAATTAGCCTACTTTAGGAAAAACACAAAATTGTTATGTTGGCTAATTGACCTAAAGAAACTTACAAAAAGTAAAGTAAATAAAATTGTTATGTTGGCTAATTGACCTAAAGAAACTTAGGAAAAGTAAAGCAAATAAATTTAGTGATTATGTTTTAATCCCAACAGTTGGTGAGATCTAATCTCAGTCATCAAATCACTTTGGAGATTAGAGTTAGGGATTTACCTCAACGTAAAGTTATAAAAGCAAGGAGAAAGAGAGGAGAAAACACACAATACAGTGGCACTGGACTTTAAGAGGGATTTTCACAAGTGAAGAGTGTGATACTCTAGTATGTTGAGTCTGAGGAAGTGCAGAAGGGCAGCATTGGAGATCCAAATCAGTGAAGGAGATCGAGGACAAATCTAGGGCCTAATCTATTGCATCAGACCCAAAGCATTTTGTATCAATAATTTTCTCAGTTGGGCCATCATCCTAAGACTAGAGCCCAAGTTAAAAAATTTAATGAAGAACTATTGATTGGGCAAAATCTATTTATGTCATTGTGATTGAGATTGGTTATGTGTAATTTTGCTTCAGCTAATTGTGTTAAAGACTTAGCTATGCGTCCATTAAGTAGATCTGCAATCTGCCAGGTTAATGAATTGTCAAGTGTTAGGTTCAAGGAAAAATTAACATGGTATGAAAGCTAGAAACTCTGAAAACTGATCTCTGAATCACCCAAGAAGCCAGGTCAATACAGGGTTTGTCGAGGACATGTTTGGCCGCGATTGTATGAAGCGCAACCTTTTTTAGGTCGTACATCATACGACGGTCTAAGTTGGTTAAAGCCTCAATCAAAAAAAAAAAGAAAAAAGCTATACATAGACATAAAGGGGCCAACAGACCACAGGCAACAACGAAATTAAAGAAAAGTGAAGGAATAGGTTGGCAGTTGTGTTGCTCAGTACCAACTAGCCAACAACCCACCAGAAACAAGAAGGTCAAGGTCGACATAGCTCAAACACAGGTGTGCAGACTGCAGAAGGTGGTCGATAGGCCATGATCAAATCTGAACAAGCAGGGGTCGAGTGGCAAGCACGCATCAAGCTAAGGAGATAAATGGCCCACACGTGTAAGGCACGACAGCAACAACAAGGGTTGTTAGGCCGTTGTTAGCAGTTGGACACATGAGTCAAGACTGAGGTGCGGCACAGGTGGCAAGACCACTAGCCAGAAGGCAAACAAAGGGAGCAGTGGGGGCTATGTTGCACGAAACACCTTCCTGGGCAGCATACTGGTACTAGAAACATGCTAAAACACCAAAACTAGACCAAAACTTCACCAAAACGTCGTCGGTTGTACTGGTATGGCGTTTCGCAATTTTGAAACCTGTACTGTATGGCCAATGGCGTTTCGAGGTCGTTTCGGCCAAAAGCTACAATGTTTCAGCAAGTTAAGTGGTCGTTTTAGGCTTGCTCAAGTGGCCAAGAAGGGCATGGTTCGCCTTTATGGCCCAAAACGCTTAATTAAGCATTTTTTATGAAGTTTATTTCACTCCTAAAGCTAATTTCAGTTTAAAAAATACACTTAGAGCTCTCTCTTGTTGCTCTCAATATTAGTGGTGATGCAAGTGGAAATGAAAGTACTAGTAGAATTGCCTCTTCTGTCGAACAAGCATCTTGTTATATTTTTGGTGATGAGGATGACGATTGTTATTATTACTAATACTAGTCCATATTTTATTTCAATTTTAGCACATGCAACCTCCTGTATAAAGGTTGATTTTGGAACCTTCAATGTATAGGCTCATCTATAAAGGCTAATTTTGGATTTTTGCATCATGTAATCATCTCTGAGAGTTAGTATAGACTTACTTTTCCTTCTAAAATGTCATCTTTGTGTCTCATTCTTGCTTTTCTTGCAAGATAATGTGTTACTAATTTATTTGTAAAATATATATATATAGACACACACACACACATATATGACGTTTCGAGGGGCATTTCCATTTTTCAGGATTGACATTTCCAATCGTACCCATTTCGGAAACGATTGATTTGATTAGACTAAAATGTAGTCAGGGGAACAAGGGGGAACTTTATAAAGTCACAGTATCATGTATTTACTTGCCCATGGTATTGGCACCCATGGAATACTTGCCCATGGTATTGGTATCCACGGAATACTTACCCATGGTATTGGGGTGGCCATAGATTATAAAAGGGAGCTCAAAATCATTCATGTCTGGATATTTGATGGATTGTTTACTTTGGCTCTTGGAGATTGCTTGAAGGTTTATAACCCAAATCATGATCTTCTTCGGTGGAACAATTACCCACCCTAGTTCATTAAACTAACTAGTCTTCAGTGGTGAAAGACTCCACCCTATCTAGTTTTGAAGGAGGAGCCAGCCAGGTTTTTCATTGGGCTCAGATCCAGAATAGAATCTATCTTTTTTCATAATTACAAAAACCACACTATAGGGCTAGTGAAACCGCGTCAACAAATTTATTGGAGAGGTCATTGTCTGCCATTTATATCTTCAGCCGTTTGTGCCATTGTCTTAACAGGTTCCCATGTATAATCAGATTCATATTTAATATAATAAGGTTGAGTTTGTTGCTTGTGCTTACATTAATAGTTAGCAGAAAATCATTGGTAATGTCATTTTTGCAAAGTGCTGGTTAAAAATACCTCAGTGGTAATTGTGAAGACTTGTGAAATCTAGTTTGGGACATTACAGAAGTCTTATCCCAAATGCTTTGTAAGTTTGTAACAGATAAGAAGAATAAAGGGTTCCAATGATTGCATCTAGCAGAGGGGGTATAATACGACATGTCATACATCTGCTAGAATTTCAGTTTTGGAAAATGACCCTTCTGATGCTTCACTTCTCAAAAACACACCCACTTCGCCCCTGCTTCGTGCAACATTGCTGCAAACTCCTGTTGCTGCTGCTTGGCTTTCTTCCGCTCAGGACACTGACATGCATAGTGGCTCATCAAGTCTTTCTTCCCCGTCTGATGAATCTGACTCTTCCTCCTTGCTCTTCTGACCTTTCCCAGGTCTTCCTCTCCTACCTTCCTTCTTTATCCTACAGACGAAGGCTAGATTCTACTCTTCCTCCTCTATACCTACAACTGTCTTCAATCAAATCTCCTTCTGGACAAAATCATACCATAGCTTCTCAAAGCAGGGAAGCTTGTCTCAAACATAGACACCCCAATCACAAAGCTTGCCTAGAAGATGAAAACCTACACAAGACTATGGGTACTCATTGTTCACTCTTGACCTCTTCTCCAACTGCCGCACATTGACCACAGTTCAGTAATCTTCATCAAATAACTGGTTATGGTATTTGTCTTTCTCATCCATGTGGCTCTAAACTTATTAAGGTATTCCTTGGAAGCATCTTCCAACTGGTGTTCTCACTTTGATATAAACTGACTACAGCAGTAGAAATCTCATTACTAGTCTTGTTTCCAACAATGTAAGGGATTAGGTGATCCATCATTGAGTCAAGGATGAACTGTTTTACCTTGACTTTCTTTATTGCACTCTTCTAACAAAGCAACATCTATAGAAGTATAACATTCTCCTCACAAGATGCCAAACTCATGCTACTCCAAAAGCATTTGCACCCCGACACTTTCAGAGACAAAGTTGGAAAATCCTTCCAACCTATCTTTGTATCTGAGAGACTAAAGGTAGTCATACGGCTCCTGGAACAAGCCGATAGGCTAAAGTCGAAACAGATCAGAAACTTAAAACAACCTACACAGGTCCACAATGCTTTTTTCAAACACAGATCTCGAGCATCACAGACCTGAAACCTTCTGACAACTCCCTATCCCATATAGAAGCCCTGCTACCGTACACAAATTCCTGGAAGGTTTCAGAAATGCGGGGTTACAATCTTCAGCTCATCCTAACAGTTTACTGCAGTATATTTGAACCCTAACAGCTAGAAATGAAAAGCTTTAACTTACTCTCAAAACTGCCTAGTCTGATCTATACACAGAAACTGAAACACATCACACATTAATCCCTCACTCTCTATAATAATTAAGTTACTTTTCATTTTAGAAAGACTTGTCTTGGACGGGCAATTAGTAGTGATCAATAGTTTCAATGTATCTTTATTAGCAGTTGTATTGCCTTTGGCCCCAGGGCCCACAGGGATTTGAATTTCATAAAAGTGGCTGGTTCACCCCCACAAGTGTTCAAATCTCACAAAAGTGATCAGATCGCCCCTGCTAGGACAAACAAAAAGGCAATAGAAACTTCATAGCTGTCAAGTGAGACCCAGTGACCCAACACCCCTCTAGATAAAAAAACCGCAAATGGTGTCCCACCTTTGGTTGATGGCCATATGTTTCCAGGATTTAGGATCATGAATATGTTCTCTGGAAGCCTTCTCAATCCTTTTCTTAGGAGTTAAGGAGTGAATGAGTCCAAGAAGATCATGTGAGAAAAATTCTATGCTTACACTTAGAATGGCAAAATTGTTATGGTCTATAAGATTCAACTAGACTATGAGTCAATAGTTTTATGAAAATCAAGAAGATACTAGAGTCATCGATCCCGTTTGTATATTTTGGCATAAGACAAACAAAAATTTTATTCTCAAATTCAATGTTCATCTTGACAATCGAAAACATCAATCATACTCTCAAATCCAATATGCATAATTATTCAAATAATAAGTATTCAATCAGATTTAATATGACTTGTAGCTCATTGATCTTGAACAGATGGTTAAGGTTCAAAATTGCTTACACTAGCATTTGTACACTTACCCTACCCAACCTGCTATAGTTTTGTCATTCAAATTAGTGATATGGGTGCAGAATCCAGATATCCAAGTGGATCCCATGACCTACATTTGTGGTCAATTGTTGGGTATTAATAAAATTATCCTATCTTATCTTCACCTTTCGTTTATGTCCAAAGCACCTATTCTGTAATTCAATCAACAATTAGCCAGTTATATGGCTTTAGTTACATTTCCCTTGTGGTCTTTAGTCCATATTCGACTAATTTGGACAAAAAACTTAATAATAGTCTCAAATTGGTTAGATTCAAAGCCACCCAACTACTCCAACACATGACTTGAACTTGGAAGGATGAAAAGGATGACCAGGAATAAATATATCTCCAAAAGAAAACAAAAATAAAAATACCTAAGTCATCTAGAAACATCATTATTTCCAGTAAGTTGACAAAGATTCTGATTTCCATTCAAATTCTGGAACAGGTAAAGTGCTTAAAACTCTTGAATAACCCTTTAAATATATAGTCATTGCCTAGAAACACCTATTTCCATCTTCTGTCTCTTTTTCAATGGTAATCACCTCTGCCTCAGATACGGTTAAAAGCATACAGCCAGACTGACACAGTTTGCAGAATGCTGATGAGTGCAAACACTTACTGCAATGAGATCATTCTTTAACTGAGTTGAAATCACCTATTACATGAAACCCATCCTATGCTATGATTAGGAGCAAGGAGCAAGGTTGTTAATCTCGTATTTTAGAATGACTCGGGGACTTGGAAAACTAGGAAACACTGGAATAACTCGAAAATTTGAAAATCACCTAAAATTTAAAATACACCAATATTTTGGCAGCAAACCCAAGCGACGACATTTACATTCCATAAAAAAAGGTATTAATCACGGGGCTGATACATCAAATATCCATACATTAAACTAAAAACTATCTTGCGGAATCAAGATTCAAAAGATAAGGATGTTGCGCCCCATCCCATATACCAGTTGCCTAGCAGTTGTCAGAAACAAGAAATCACAGTAATCTTATGATAGATTCAATTAGTTTTGGATGAAAGCTTCTTGGGCAGAATAGGAATGCCAATGTGAACAAAATGCAATGCCACTGATACATCCCACTCAAGGGTAATCTGATTAAAAGGATCCAATATTGCTAACAACGCCTCCGAAAACAGGAGCCAATACACAAATGACAGATTTATAAAAGATGCCCCAGCAAGAAATACTAATCCGCCTTTTGTTCAAACCAAAACTAAACTAATTTCAAGGTGACCTAAAATGAAGATATTTTAACGAGATGGAACCAACTATAATTAACTACATTTGATCCCTCTTAGTCCCCATTATCCCACATTGTTTCTGGATTGTAAGAACTGCAAATGAAGATTGACCCATGTCAAACACAAAGGGGTTCAGACTAAGGGCTACAGACAAGGGGGTATTTTACTCTTTGTAGACTATTCTGTGATTGAACGTGGTATTACATTAAGCATTTCAAATCTGGCTAAACCATGTAATATGTTAAGACCATCTGATTTCCAGACCGTCGTATCGGAAAATATAAATATGCGAACCGCACACCTGACATTTCATTCCATCTGTTTTCAATATGACTGAAATACTTACCGCCTGGTGGAAGCAATTAGACGGGTATCCACTTCACTTCTGCTCGAAACACACCACTTCACTTCACTCCCTCCAAACCCACCACCGGCCATGTGAAACGGCAGTCCAGAGGGCCATTGCACTTCCAAGTCTCCCGCCACAAACTCTGACTGCACTCACAAGTCACCCAGCCAAACAATCTCAGCGTGCTTTTCAATACCCAGTAAAATCAAATCAAACCTACACAAGCAACCCAGTAAAATCAAATCAAACCTACACAGGCAACGAGAATTTTTAACAAATCTATTCAAGCACGGGAGCATCTGATTTAGAGATTATTAAAAGGACAACAAATGCAGAAGAGGGGCACCTAGATCTCATTATGGATAATGTACACTCTGGAAAGTTGGGTGCACTTTTGTGGGGGCGCACTTATACTAATTGTCAAAGCTCTGTCAATCGCCATTCCCGATGTTTCTGTCTTTAAACAATCCAAAACGCGTCAGGGAGTGCATCAACAACGGCGGAGCAGCTTTGTTTATGAATCACAAGGGTGTCCTCTGTCGATTAGCGTTTTGTTTGTGAGCACTTCCTCACGTTTCTTATTATCTGTATGTAATTATTATTACCGAGTATTTCCTGACTGGCATATCTCGATCTATACGGTGGGGTTTCATTCCTAATTAAGGTTTATTCCACTCTTTGTGCGAATGTAACGACGTGCTCGAGTGAACTTCATATGAATTTTCTGTGCGATAGAATTCCAAGAAGAGCGTTGAAATGAGAGTCAAGGAAGACGGATGTTGAAAGCCACTTCAAAATGTCACATCTTATAATTTAAATTTAATTAGTAAAAGTTAACCCGATACAGCTCAGATTTATTTTAACTTAAAAATTTTAAGTTGCAATATTTTTAGATTTGAAAAGAAATTTGAGGTAAATTCAGAGTTTGAAAATAGATTTGATTTCTCTCATTATTTGGTACATCCAAAGTTTAGAAAAAAAATTAATCTCTCTTAACAATTAATAGATTTAGAGTTAAGATGGATATAGGCTAATAGAATATATATATATATATATATATATATTTCTTCTTTCATCACAATATCCCATTAGCTAAAAACCATGGGTTGTGAAGTTCAAAAACTGCCAACAATAAATGACTATTTTACCTAGGTTTATTTTAATTATTAATTTTAATTTTTTAACTTTTATTTTATTTTTATGTAATTTGATCGAGTCAAAATGTTTACATAACACAACATTACAACATGGCTTCCATATTAGATTAGAGAGTGACTAACACAATAAGTAAGTATTTTTTTTAACTATTTAAAAAGTATAAAAGAAAAAATTATTGGGAGAATCAATGTAATGAGATTAGGAATAACAAATAAGCTAGGAAGAAGTATTTTTAATATTCAAAACTACAAAGAAATATATGATGAGTATGAGACCATGGTAGCTATTAGGTTTATGATTTTTCATAAGATTATTGTGTGAACTTAGAGGTTAGTTATGGAGTTTTTCTCTGTTATTATTAAAGGGTTAGAAGTAAAAAGCAATCAACCTAGTGCATGTCAGTTTGAGGAAATGGGCTATGTCAAATCATTAATAAAGGTCAAACATCTTCCATAGAAAGAATGAAGATAAAACATCACCCACACAAAAAAGGTTAAATATTTATAAACTTCATGGGTCTTTATATGGAACCAATAAAGGAGAAACAAAAGAACCATCCTCTTATCTTATAATAGGGAAAGAATTGGAATACAAAGTGGGTCTCAATCTTAATCTCTAAGAAGAAGATTTGGCAAATATAATGATTCAAAAGAATATGGTGACATGTCTCAATGAAAAGTTGGTGGGAGCTTTGGTGAAAGGAACCCTCAAATTGTAAGCTAAGTGAAGTCTAATACACCCTAAATGTTGAATGAATCTAACACTATAAACTAGCAAATATGAATCAAAAGTGCATTGTAGAGAAATTATGAGAAAAAATATATGAAATAAAATTTTACATTCCACGAAATGTATATTAAAAAAAGTATACAGAAAATGTTTTTTTTTAGCATTTAAATTTGGTAAAAATATTTATTTGTAATAATGTATGTTCTAAGAAGAATGTGTGATATGGATCATAGATGAGATTTGGTACTCATACTTTTTGGAAAATCTACAATATTTATGTGTTACTCATGAAATGTCTAAATGATAAATGTGTCAAATAAGAAAACATAGATAAAATAATTTTAATTTTTTTAATTTAATCATTTTTTTTAATGAAAAGATACATTTATTTTAAATTTTGTAATGAAGGTAAATATTATAGAGAATTTTTAAATGATATATAATCTATATATAAATCTCAAACCAAAATTCAAAAAAAATTAAATATTATTTAATATTTTGAACTTCTTATTATAATAAATACTTTACACTTAATTTACGAAAGTATAATTAAATTATATATATGTTAATTTCTTAAACTTTATAAATTATTAAAGAATTGGAAATATATATGGATTATATATATAAATTATATATAGATAATGTAATTTTTTTATTAAAATATATATAAACTTTTATATCAGTGAAATCAATTAAAAATATATATAAAAGAATTAACCAATCAAAACAACACTATTCATAAATATGGGTGACCATTAACACATTAATAATTGTAATACAATGTGGAAAAGTAAAATGGAATGAATGTAATAATGTCAACATTGGACACAAGGGGAAGGAATGATTTATCCAAATCCATGTGTGGACCATAGATATTCTCTTTTAAGCCGTGTACTTGGTACAACAACCATGTGGTGGCTCATTAAATCTATGTAATATCAAGGGGCAACTATGGTGAATTGTCCACGCATCGATTTTCTTTTTGTCTCTTTAAAAAAAAGAAAGTAGGCCCTACCACCTTCATCCCACAAGCTATCTAACAATATCATTAAAGTTAGTTGAAAGTATAATATCATAGATCCACGCTACAAATGCAATGACTAAAAAATATTCTTATGGCGTGATACTATCCACCCCTCGATTGTAGGTAAACTAATATGTACAATTTGCAAGTGTTGTTTTATGTTTTTTTTAATAGAAGTGGAGTTGTAAGCCGTGATTCAATGATTCTCCATGGTAGTGTACAGTGTTAAATGGATGGTCTTTTTGTTTTTTTTCAATAAAGGTAAGGTAGTAACTTGTAGCTCAATAATTCTAGATGGTGGTGTGGTTTTTTTTTTTTTTTTTTAATCATTTTAAATTTTAGATGGTTTATATGGGTATAAAAGAAAATAGTGGAATTGTTTTTTTGGTGTGGTCACCTATTTATATGGGAGTTGTTTATAATGCGATTTTTTGGAGATTCTGGTGACGAAATCCGGCGGAAGAAATTGAGGTTAAATCTTGATTTGTTGCAGTTAAACTGGTTTTTTAACTGCATATTTGGATTCAGCACCCTGAAAAACCCCTGGGACGCTTTGATTGTGCAGAAACTAGCGATCAAACTTGTGATTCCAATAAATCGTTGTCGGATTTTGACTGGAAAAACCCACCAGAAAGGCTTTCAAAAAGTCGCATTATAGACCACTGCATTTATATGACATAGGTTGATTTTAATTATTATTAGTATAATCATTAGGTGTATTGTGTTGCCCCTAACATGCACACAGTGAATTAGAGGAATTAAATCCTTTACATTACAGGTTTATATGTTTTGTCAAGTAAATTACATCCAAGTAACTAAATAAAATAATAGATCATATATATATATAAAATGTTTAATTATTTACTAATGAAAATAATTCAAAATATAATAAAGATAAAAATATTATTGATTAAAGTAAAAAAAACATATTGGTGTAAGTCATTATCATCATTTATATCTATAATATCACTTGAATCATTAGTGTTTTCAAAATAAAAAATATGTTGATGTAGGTCACTATCCATAGACTTTAGTGGTCAAATCATTGTGTGTAGGTCCTTTGTTCCACAAACAACGGGGTCTCATAAATTAATTTGGTATTTGGCTTGGTTGTGACCTTAAAAATAAATTATTATTATTATTATTAGTATTAGTATTATTATTGTTATTATTATTATTATCATCATCATCATCTCCATACCATCATTTAAACTATTGGTGTTTAACGAATGTATGTGGATGATTGTATTGGATGGTTATTCCCAAGGTAGAAAAGGTAATTCAGTTTGATTAAGCATACCTCACCTTCTCTCTTAAGCGGTGAGAAAACCTAGTGTAACTTAGTTGTTAAATCAACAGTGGGGATAGCGATCATTGGCTATTATCCATAAATGTAAGCTAACTTCTCATTGTTATTCAAGGAAAGGCACACCAACTGGAATAACCCATTGGTAGTGCATAAGGAGGCAAGCTTTCACTCCTACCATATGTTTTTGGGTCATGGGTCATTAACCTATTTCCTTACGTTCGAGAAAGACAAGCCCTTAGACAAGGGGAAGCAGTTTTAGATCATCCTCCAGGGCCATAAGCATACCTCATTTTATGAAGTCGAATATGAACACTTCATTTTTTTATAGATAAATTTAACAATTATATTGTTTAGTTAATAGTTGTTTGTTGTGTTGGCGAAACTTGGGTAATACAATTGTTTCACGAAAGTCTAAATCTATTTAATGATGTTTTTGTCCCATGCTTGATGTGCACCTATACTTGCATAACAATTAGAGTCGAGGGAAAATTATGGATGAATATGGTATAGCTATTTAAACACTTACATTTTTTAGTTCATAGTCATTTGTTGGGTTGGTGAAGTTGGGTATTGTTGTTTCACCAAAGTTTAAGTCCACTCAATGATGTATGTGGTTATACTTGTGCACCTATACTTGTATAACGATGGGGATAAAGGGTGAATAATGGAATACTTTGGCAAGATTATTCAAGCATTTATATTATTTAGTTCAATGTCATTTGTTGGGATGGTGAAAGTAGAGTAATATGATTGTTCCATGAAAGTTTAAGTCTCTTCAATGATGTTTGTGTTACTATGCATCTATACTTGTATAGTGGTTTGGTTCAAGGGTAAAACATGAATGAATTTATCATAATAGATACACCTCATCCATGAATCCTAGATTAAAGGATACCAATCTAAATGTTGTGTCTAAGACTAACAATATGCAACTCATACTGGAGCAATTAATGTTGTATAAGTTGGAAAATATACTCTCTAGTATCAATGTACTTCAAATTGAATGATCCTAATTGGATCATTATATTATTTTTCATCCATCTCGATGCATTTGGAGTGGAAAAATGGATAAATTGTCTCACGAGACCATCTTTACCAGTGGGACCTAGTTTGGCGAAATGGGGTCTAAAACCTTGTGGGAGCGTTTTGAGGCATCAAACAATGTTTTTTTTGCATAAAATTTTCCCAATTTATCCCAGCACATTTTCATGTTACTCTACACACAGATACCTTTCCAATGGCGCAAGAAGCACGTCAATTAGAGTTTGTATGCAAAAGTTATGCCACTCAGAAGTTGACCCTATTTTCACACTTACAGTTTAGGAGGATGTCGCGTCAACCCCCATTATTCATGGAAAAGGGGCTAGTCACATGTTTGTGAAGTAAAATAATCTAGAATATTCTATATTATAACTCTAGTTAAGAGTTGATATAGTCAAAATTAACCACTAGTAGGCTATCGAGTTGCGTTATAACCAGGCCACTAGGAGGAAGAGGCATTTCATTATTTCAAGAGCATTTTGTTCCATAGCTAAGCAAAGATAGCCAAGAGAGATAGGAGGTAGAGCACACAGAGAGGATCTGTGCACTGTAGTAGCGCACAGGCCACATGCATTACTTCTTTGTACTTGCAGCCATATTTCCAGACAGAGAAAGAGAGTGAAGCGACCTCACCATCCAGTTGGGTTTTCTCCTAAAAGGGTTTCCTAGAGAGCTATCTTGTGTCTTGTGTGTGTGTGTGTGTACTTATTTTGTCATTCTCTACTTTTCTGCATAATTTCCATTCACATGCATGCACTAATTACAGTTAACAAATATTAAAGTTTAAGACACTGTAATGGTGTCGAACTTTCAGAGTTTTAATATAATATTATTAGATCTGTTGTGACGAACTGTCCAGTGGAATATCCACGACAGTTTATGGATAATTGAACAATATGTATCCTAGCCTATATAACAGTAATTACTCTACTAAGAAGCGCATGTTGTTTTCCTAAAATTGATATATTAATTGTAAATTCTCCAATGGTGGGGAAAATGAACTCATTAGGCCAAAATAATTAAAACCAATAAAGATAAATAAATAAACTTATATTACCTTGGCACAGAAGCTTTTGAAGTGTATCATATATTAGATATTTAAAACATTTAAAAAATATAACACAAAATATAATCCAAAAGCCTATATATCAATATGATGATTTGTGGAAATTTGCATTCTCAATTATATTGCCTTCTTGACAAAATTGTAGAAATACACTTTTAAGCTTTCCCCTTAAAAAAAAGAAAAAATTCCAAAAAGGAAGTTTGTAATTGTTCAAAATTTATATGCAAGTTATGTTAAAGTTACCTATAGCATTTGAGAAGATCTCAATTATCCAATCTCTTTTAACAACACAAAATGGGGCATGTAATCACTTTTCTTTCCCATTGTCTCTATCCTATTAAAGAAAGTTTTAGTCAAAAAACTAGTAAGAAAATATCTACCCCTTACTAGATAAAAAATAATCCTTTACAAATCTTTGAAAAGAAAAGAAAAAAACAATAATAATAATAAAAAAAACAATAATTTCAACTCTTAGAAAGCTTTAAGAGCTTATAGTATATCATCCTCGATAATAATTTAGTAGATAAGTGGATAATAATTTAGTAGATAGGTATCCGTCAAAAAACTTTATAAGATGAATAAGTTTTGTTATTATATAGGACTTAGAATGAAAATCATGCATTTTAAATGTCCCATTCAACTGGTTTATAATCATTGAGAAATATTCAAAGAACTAAAGTTTTGACACACCTTTTTCTTTTAATAGTTCCAATAACAACTTTAGGGCCAAATCTTCATCATAATTATTTGAACCCCATTCTAGTCCTACTTTAAACCTTATGGAAATAGCATCGTTAAGAAAAAAATATACCCCCTACACCCAACAAAAAGTTGTTGTACCTTGACTAGCACCGTTGAAGTACCCTAATGCTTCTTACTTATCAATATGCTCATGAATCAACTATCTCGAGATATAAATCCTCGGAGTGGCCTTGAATTTTTAAATATTTTTCCTTATTTGAGATGCACACTAAAAAGGGAGAATGAACCTATCTTCAGAAGTGTCAACATTCATGCCACAACCAAAGAGACCATCTTGAACACTTTTAATTCTTTTTCTTGGTGCCAGTTTTTAAATATTTTTGCAATAGTCTCGCCTTGCCAACCACCCCTAACTCCTATCATAAAATCCATCTCCACCAAGACCTTGTGGGCATACATACATAATATTAAAAGTTGGTTTAAAGCTTCTATCTTCATTTTCCATATGGTGCATATGCTAGGGCCTTGTTCATTTCTTCATTGTATGCCCTCTCAAGCTAAGCTGTATTCATAATGTCCATCAACAAATAGCCTTATCTTCAAAGGTACCCTTATCTCCTATAAAGGATTTCACAACCATTAATCATCTCCTTGATTTTCCTTTATAAATATTATTTTATACCCTAATTTGGCAGTGTAATCCCCAAATGTTGGATTCTCAGATTGTTTAGTCAATTTATTGTTATCTAAATTGCTAGTATTAATTGTCAACCCGGGGCTCGTAAGCTGATGAAGTGAGGGTGTACTATATGTACTTAAGTAACTTTCTTAGAGCTTCTGTTGTTTAGGGGGGTTGTTTATGATTAACTTATCTTCCTAAAATGGAATGATGATTATAGACAAATGAGTGCAAGTGTGTGAAAGGTGATCTCTATATGAGTGAAAGTGTATGTGATGGTGATTTCTAACTGCTTGCTGAATTTGTAAGAGAAAAGAACTTGAAAAGAATGAATAAATCAAAATGACTTGAAAGTAAATGACCACAATCCAATGGCATTAGTCTCTATCCATATTGCTGCAAATAAAAGAAATAAGAAAATCACTTCAAGGATTGTTGTTAGTGATGATCTCCTTCTAACTCTCTGCTTCTACCGCCATTGCATAAAACACGATTAGAAGGTAGCTGAAGACAAATCCAAGAATTGATAAAAATTCTAATCTACTCTAATTGACAAATTGTAACACTACTAAGCCTTTTCCAACATACTGCTTCCTACATATGTGATTATGTGTAACAAGTGGAAAAAGTGTTAGTATCACAAGCCAAGTCTACTCAAATACAAGCTGCAATTAATCAATGTTCTGTTCTCTTGAAAAATAAGCCATTCATGATAAAGAGAGGATAAATTAGTTAGCATCCAACTTGTAAAACTATACTAAAACTATTCTAGAAAAACAGAGTAAAGAGGGCAGCACTATGAATAAGACAACTGCAACTACCATTAGATATTAAAGCAAATACAACACACAATCCCGGGAGAAAATAAAATGCAATAATTCAAAACTGTACAAGGCAGGGGCCCCCTTCTACCTATAAAATCAAAGCATACTTAAAATTGCATGAATGAAAATCTAATCTACCTTACATTCTACAAAGCAATATTTACAAAATGAAATCTAATCTACTTACATCCTAATGTGCTCCATGACATCTAATTCACATCTCCTTCCATGTTGAGAACATCAAAGCTTTATTCAATTTCTTCAAAAGTGCAAAGTACAAAAGCTTTCAAAAGCCATGAGACTAACAAGCTAAAGGAAAGACTAAAGAGAGGCTAAAAAGAGACTCTCATAAGCTAAGCTTAAGAACTCCTAATGAAGGAGAGAGATCTCCTATTTATACAAAAAGATGAGAGCCATCTCATTAATGATAATCCATGAATTTCTCCCTCTACCTCTAGAGTCCTAATCAAAATAGGAACTGTTAAGACACATGTCTTTTAGAGTTACAATACAATTAGGAGATGTGACACATATCCTCATGATCCCATGATTCTTTCCAACTAAATTCGAATTTGGCCTTAGAGTGCCACATAAGGGTCTTCTAGAAGTCTCTTTCAACCTACACATGTCAACAAGCTCAACCCATTTGTTAGGTATAAGCATAACCCATTTGTTAGGTATAAGCATATGCACATTATTTTCTAATGTTTAACCACAAATTCACTTAAAAGGCTTAGAAATAATAAATATTGGAAAAACATAAAGGTAGCCCAATTACAATGAAAGTGGGATGAATGTGGTGACATAGTAGTGAAATGGAGGTGAAATGGAGGTGATATAATGGACATAATAGTGAAAGTGTAATGGAAATGAATGACATTTTCAAGACTCAACACCGAATCTGACCCGAGAGAGCCTTCTCATACCTCGTAGGGCTAGCTACGAGGTGAAATGGTTTGATGTAGCCTTGAGAGTTTGTCTATCTCAGCCTAGGTGAATTCCAAGCGCTAACAGGTGGTAGGAAAGCACACGATAGACAACTGTCACCTGTTGCAGAAGTATACACAGACTCTGTAGTAGCTATTTTGTAACTTTTGTA